>JAVJIF010014871.1:0-85296 GCA_038442645.1 Agave tequilana
CTTCAGCCTAGTCGACTTGGTCAGTTGACTTAGTCGACTGGTTGAAGCCTGGAACAGAATTCTGCGTCAGAAAAACTGGGAAAAATATTTTATAAAATCTTTTGTCTTTTCTAAAAATCCCAATAGCGAGAGGAATACGTGGTGCGAGCCGGTCGAGCGCCACTTTTCGACCGAGTGACCATAGAATGAGAGTTGGTGGGGACAGCAACAGTGACCGTGGTTGTTTCGGGAAGCGGTAGTAAACTCCTCCTGCTTTTGCGGTTGTGAAATCAGTCCTCTAGACCGGTACTAGGCAAAGCGAGGGCACAGTTCCAGCTAGCCGGTTGATCAGCCCTTCGCCCCATTCAAAAGGAATGGGGGACGGTCTGTCCTTCGAATCGCCTCCTGGGGTACTTTGTTGCTTTCCCAAAGCCTCATCCCGA
Organism: Agave tequilana; assembly: GCA_038442645.1. Lineage (NCBI taxonomy): Eukaryota > Viridiplantae > Streptophyta > Magnoliopsida > Asparagales > Asparagaceae > Agave > Agave tequilana. The sequence continues at coordinate 423 of JAVJIF010014871.1, forward strand.
TTGATCGAAGTCCGTGAACGTAGGCCCAAGAGTCTTCCCCTCAAAACTTGTTTTAACATTTTATATTGAAACACAAACAAGTGATAAAAATTTCAAGACATATATCAATCATATCAATTCATTTTTGAGTCTTGCAAATTTTTTCAAAAACAAAACTTGTATTTTATCAAACTTAGATTTTTCAACACATGAATAGGATAGTCAAAATAAGTTTGTATAAGTCATTTAAGCATGTATGTATAACTAGAATACATCTACTATACATATAAACCATGTAAACTTGTTTTGATCAAACTATTCATGAAAACCAAATTCAAAACATAAAACTTGTGTGTGTTGTGCACTTGAGCATATCAACTATACTAAACTTTACAAATATGGATCTAAAACACACTATCTAAACTATGGATACCTAAGTCTTCTTGATGATCTTCATCTTCAAGTTGACTTGCTCCAAAACTCCATCCATGAGCTAGGCAATGTGTGATCTTTAAGCTTTGGCCCTGGAATCATCATGAAAAGCTTCTAAACACCTTATTGAAGCTAATCACCAACTAATATCTTGGTTAAAGATCTGAAACTTAAACAACACAAGATTATTAGTAAACATAACTACATGAGTTAATCATCATCAAAACTAGGGTGGAAGGCCTTTGGGCCAACACTAACAACATCTTCCCCCAGTTGGAGATTCTCATCACCAAGCATACTTTTTCAAACTCCCGAATGAAGAAGTATACATCCTCAGATTCTAAGCCATAGAACCTAGGGAAAGTGTTTATGAATTGGGGCTTCAGCTCAAAGTTGTTTCCATTAGCTTTGGGTAATAGAATGCTTGGTGATGAGAATTCCCCAACTGTCATGAAGTGAAACGTGATTGGTCATGATTGGATCTATCCCTGAGGTGGTGTGGGTGCAAGTGGAGTGTTCTTAACTAGACTTGATGTAACAGGATCCCTGGACCACTCTTGCATGCCCCAAACAATGTTCACCAACAAACAAACAAAAAAAAAGGAAAATAACAAATAATAAAAAAAGAAAAAACAATCACCAAGCCTATCGAGGATACCTGGACCTAGACGACTCCTAACTGGGTGATTCTCCGAGGAAGGTTGTTGCTTGAATCAGACCACCAGCTAATCAGCTAGGTTGGGGCAAAATACAGTGGTAGGTTTTCGTGCATAAGCAACGGGCCTTAATTATGCCAAACCACAGTATCTTCGAGGATTAACCTTTAATCCCCAACTTTAGATTCTGATTTGACTGGAGTATGATTCAAAACAAGTCCCAACCACAGTTAATCTCCTATTGAGTCTGGATGTCCCTTAGGGCCAATATCTATAATTTTTTAGATTAAGCTTGGGATTGTGAGTGCTTGAAATATTGTTTTTGGGTTAAGGAAGGGTGACAAAATTCCGACCTTATATGTTTATTTAGGTGATGCCCTTAGAGTCAATTTGTACAAGTGTACAAATTATGCAAACAAGATTCACTGAAAGCGATTAAATCAACCAAGAGATGAGTCCTATTCTATATGTTATGCACACGTACCTGCTCCAGCACTCTCTCAGCAGTAAAGAAAAAGAATTGAAAAGACACGTGCCTAGAATGTAAATGTCTATTCAATTTTTAATTTTCATCAAGCTTTTTACAGTTGGTTATTTGCAGGATCCTGGTGATGGCATACAAAAAATAATTATTGCAATAAGCTAATTTTTACAAAGCAAGTGATCTTGCAAAAAAGATTGTCAGTAGTCAACTCCTTCTTGCCGCAGAAACGCGGCCAAAGCCGAGAAAACGCGGCAAGTTGGAGGTTACTTGGTCTTTACTTTCTAGAGCAGTGGCCCAAGACCACTTATATATTACTGCAATACTTAGTTTCTTGTTTTCAAAACCTGTAACCGGCAACGGAGAAGAAAAATTCTTTAGTTCCAAAAATTATCAAAAGCCGTCACCCTCCCCGGCAATGGCGCCAATAATTTTGTTCGAAGGTGAAAAAAGCAGATGATTATAGCAAACGGTGCAGGTCCATATGTCGACGTCAAGCTCTGAATATGTATGTAATGCTAATGTGCTCCTACGAACTACCATTTGTAGTAAAAGCTATAGCAGGTCATGTCCGCGGGAGGGTATGCGATGGAAGCTTTCTTAGTTCTTATTGTTCTTATTTTTAGAAAGAAACAAAAGTTCTTCTTTGTTCAAGAATTGAAAAAGAAATTAAAATAAAAAGAAGATGATGAATTTTTTATGTAGAGAAAAAGAGCATGAAAACAAGGAAGGTACAATGAAAACAGTGAATGAAATAGTGTTTGAAAAAGTAGAAAAAAATAGACTTTGTTTGAGAAAGAAAGACTTTAGAAATGAGAAAAGAATTTTTTTATCAGAGAGAAGGAAAGCCATGACTAACTAATAACTCTACACTACTAACTTACTAATCTCTTGGATGAATTATGTCTCAGTAGATTCATTAGCATATTGTCCATCTTGATTCATCAAAGTCAAAGAGTTGGCCCAATTTGTTGAAGTGTTCCTCTCTTAGCTTGGTTAAGTGGCCTCCTTGGATCATAATCTCCTAATAGGTTCACAATAATGGAATATAAGAATTTGAGATTTATAACTTAGGTATGCATAACAAGAATGTCAAATTCATTAGATCATCAAAGCCAGTTTTAGCTAGCATGAAATAAGAAGCTAGTGCATCAATTTTTTAGCATATTAAGGTGAACCCATCATCATGTTCCATCAAGGCTCTTGCTAAAGAAACAAGGCTCTAAATGTGTCATACATGAATCATGTGGAAGAAATCACAAAACCTTCATTAAGATCTTCATTGGGAATTAAGACTTGTAAAGCATAAGATTAGAAATTATAATCATGCAATGAATCATATGAGTTAGCATCATCCAAGAATTAGTAGTTAGTAGAGCTAGAGGTTAGTTTGTCATGCTAGAAGGTTTGTTAGCCATGGAGAAGTAAAGCAAAGAAGAAAACATGGTAAATTAAAGTGCAAGAAATTAAAAGCTTGAAAATAAAAGAGCAAGAATTAAAAGAGCAAGAAATTAGAGGAGGAAGATCATGAGCTTTGCATTTGATTGTCACTCTCAATTATAGAGATTTCACTCTCATCATCTCTCTCTTTTCTAGAATCTAAAAAGAAAAGATCAAATTACAAGAGATGACTAAAGAAGAACCTAAAGAAATCCTAATCCTTCTCCTATAATTTATTGCTATCTCCCACTGCTATCAACAGAGGGCCTTGGGGGTCTTCATATTGGCACCAGGAGCTCATTGCTCTCAAACGTAGCCGCAGGATCAAACGCTGCATCAACGGTCCAATAATTATCACAGATCCACGACCAACGTCGCGCTTCTGTGGCAGAATCTTGGTCGTTATGCCAGTGATCACGCTGACAGGCTGTCTTTGCCCAGGTGTACTGTGGGAGGTTCTAGAACCGAGAGAATATTCTCTGGTTCGTTGCAGATGTGGGCTCCTTTGGATTGGGCTCTTTTTTGTCTCCTTTAAATCCCTTAATTGGCTTGGATTTTGGGCCTTCTTCTTCATTAAAGAGTGGACCATAAATTTAAGAGAAAAGCTATTAAAAACCTCATTTTTTTATTGATAATATGCATGGAAATGTACAAAATTGAACACTAATTAGCTGATCAATATTCGACCCGGATATCTAATGTTTCGTTAAGATGACACCTGCACGATCGAGCCATATCTGCCAAGTTGTTGTTGGCCTGAATGCCATCACTCTAGTTTTGATGATGATCAACTCATGTAGTTATAGTACTAATGAGCTTGTGTTTAATAGTGACAGATTTATGATCAAGATCTTAGTAGGTGCATAGCTTCAACAAAGGATTTGAAGTCAAGTTTTGGAGCTAGCACGGTTTGATCCAAGAGCCATTAGATCGTGTTTGGACCAAGTCAAGAAGATGAGAAGGCTTCAAGTGAAGACTTCAAGAAGATGAAGACTTGTGTCTAGGTTTGTTTTAGTAAGATTTTGTTTTAGTTAAAATGTAAAGGATAGAGTAGTTGGTGGATTGCTCAAGTATCATATACACACACACTCTTGATTTAGTTTGTTTTAGAAAAGAATTTTTACTTTAGAAAAATACATGTTTGGATTTTGGTTTTCAATTTTACATATCTTTTATCCAAAACCATGTTTAGTGCTTAATGTCAAAAATAGATATTTCACCATGTTTGTGTAGTGGATCATATCCATACACTCTATGCTTTCAAAGTTGTTTAAATATCTTGTTTTTGTATTTGGAGATGTTTTGGAAAAACAAAGTTTTGGAAAAATCTATTTGGAAAAATACTGTTTTTCATTTGAGCCAATATTTCCAACTTACAAAAATAGCTCAAATCTTTTATAACATGCCTTGATTTTGTGCAAGCATGTTTGTTTATCAAAGTATATTGGTAAAACTATTTTTGTAGATTTTTCTATATTTTATGGGATTTTATTTCAGCCAAAAAGACCAAGTTTTTAATCCCAGATATTCTGTACTGGCTTCAGCCGGTCGACCGACCCGGTCGACCGACGTGCACGACGTGCACGCCAGTTCTGGCAGGAGGGCCGGCCGACCGACCGGTCGACCATCCAGAGAGCTCTGCTCTCTGGAAAGGCCCCGGCCGACCGAGCGGTCGACCAGACAGAGAGACTTGCTCTCTGTATCCTTGTTCGGTCGACCGACCGGTCGACCGTTGGCACAAACGGTCTGAAATATGACCGTTGGCCAGTCGGCCGGACGGTCGACCGACAGGCCTGACAGACCCCAACGGCTAGCTTTTCTAGCCCTATAAATTTGGGGGTTTGGGCATTGTTTTTCACAAGATTTCGAGTGGACTTTGAGCCAGTTTTTCCCACTTCATTAAAAGAGTTTTCTCCACTAAATTGAGAGCTAATACTTCCAATCAAAAGGGGAGTTTTTATCAAGAGTGTTAAAAGAGAATTTCTTGAGTTTTCCTCCACCATCTCTTTCCTTGTTTTCTCACAAACACTTGAGCAACCCATTGACATATTCATTCTATAGGAGTGTTTTTGTGAGAGGATTTTAGGTGATCAAGAGTTGTGATCACCAAAGTTCTACTTTGTACTTTGAGGAGGCGGACGTGTGTGTTCGCATTGTTTCGAGTCCTAGTGGGGACTCGGTGTTTCGGGTTCCGGTGCGAACTCTTGTTTGAGGTGCGGCCTTGGCGAGCCGGTGGGCTTGCGGTATGTACGGGACTAGGGAGTCCGAGGGCTTGTAGGTGTTGCGGCACCGAGGAGTGATCCATTGGGATCAAGCATAGTGGAAATCCTTCGTGTGTCGAAGGCGGGGATGTGGAGCAAGTGTGCTCGAACCTCGAAACAAATCCCTTGTGTTTGCGATTGCTCACTCTCTCTCTCTATCTCTTATTTATATCTTGCATGCTTCTATTGTGTTCATCTATATATGCATGATATATTTGTATGCTCATATTGTATATGCTTGGGTTTGTTTGCTAACACTTGTATTTAACCAAGAGAGCCAACGCGGCACCTCAACCCTTATCAAGGGGAATCTAGAGGAGTTTGTCCAGAGCCCTTCATGGGGAATTTGGCAACACTCTTGTGTTATACGTGGTGTTTAGTGTAAGAGTTTAGTTTAGGTCATAATAGTTTTTATTTCCGCATTATTTGGCATTAATTGACCATTAGATTAACCATCACCTATTCACCCCCCCTCTAGGTGTACCTTCAATTGGTATCAGAGCCAAGTGCTCTGAATTTGGGTCTTACAATCTAGAGTAAAAGATCCTCATTTTTAGGCTAATCACAATATTGTACACACACTATGAACTTCATGTCACCACCCATGTTTGACATTCTTAACATCCAAATTTGGAAGGTTAAGACGTCCTTGTACCTCAAGGCCCTAGGCATTCATGTTTATCTTGCCACAACTAATAATGCATATTGTTTAAATGGTAAGAATCTTGAGGCTAATGCAAAAGCCCTTCATGCTTTAATGTCAACCCTAAATGATGAATTTTATCTAGGGTTTCTAATGTTGATTCGGCTTTTGTAGCTTGGAACATCATCACCTCCCTTGGCGAAAAGGATCTATATTATGCCGGGAGCGATTCGGACGTTGGAAGCAACACCTCCAACTTGTGCTATATGGTCCAAGGGAATAACCCCCTTGAGGTAACTACCGAATCCGAGGTAGATGAAAATGACATGTCATATGATGAACTTGCTTCATTTTGTCAACAACTATTAGAGAAATATGACATGCTTAAAAAGGATAATAAAAATTTGAAAAAGAAGTTTGATTGCATGCATATAGAAAATGATTCATTTAGAACTAAGATTGCATATTTAGAAAAGAAAATGATACTTTGAAAAATGAAAATGTTTCTTTGCTTTCAAAATTGGATGATCTTTGTGAAGGAAACACTTGTTTGAAAAATAAAATTATTTTGGTGGAAAAACAAAAGGAAATTGCTTTTCAAGAAAACAACTCTTTGAAAAGAAAAATTTTTGAAAAAGAAAAAAAAGAAAAGGTTTCTAAAAGGAAAATTGTTTCACAATCACATCATGCTTTACATGCCACCATTGATAATAGTGAGATAAAATTTTTGAAAAATAAAATGGATTGTTTGAGCTCTACTTTGAACTCATGTGCATTTAACCATAAGAGATTGGAGTCTTTATTTTCAAAGAAACAAGTTCCACATGTTCATGCACATCATTCCCATCATGCATATGCTTATGTTGCACGCCACAATCATACTCATACACATAAGCATTCTAAGGTGTACAAATGTACACATTGTGGCCGCAAAGGCCATTTAGCAAAATTTTGTTTTGATAAGATAAATGCTTTAAATTTTGATAATAAAATTTTTGGGTTCCTTATAAGACTAACCCCAAGGACCCAAAAGAAAATGGGTACCAAAACCCCCACCTTTTGTTTTTGATGTGGGTGAGGGCTCTCACATGACGTGAGAAATTTGGTGCCTTGGTAGTGGTTGCATGGACTTGACGGACACATATATGGATGCATCTCTATCAAGGAGGTTTGGTGGGACAACCACCATGTTTGGAGCTTTGGAGTTGGTAACTATCTCTAAACTCCTAATTTGTTTACATGCTTTTCATTTGATAATATAATATTTTTAGCATGTTCATGTTTTAGGTTTTGTGCTTCATTTGGTAAATACTAGTTTAAATGTAGTTTTTATTAAAACTTGAATTTATACATGTACAAATAGTGAGAACAAATTGATTCATATATGTTTGCACTTCATGCTCATTTGTACCCACTATATGCACATGTATAGCCTAGTTTGATGATTCTTTCATTTACACTTGTTTTGCCTATTTTCATGTTTTACTTCATGTATATGTATTTTATATTCAAATCTAATAAATATATATGTATATCCTTTTTGAGTCTCTTGCCCTCATGCAAACACTATTATTAGACTCGTTTTATGTTTGGGATATGTATGCATATTGTTAGATTTAGATAAATCATACATATACCTAGAAGTTTATTGTTTTTAATGAAAAATAAATTTTCATGTTTTGTTTGATAAAATAAAATTAATAATTTGTTTTGATCATGTTGATCCTTAATGACTATTTTCATGAAAATGCTATATACATGATTCTTGTACACTTGACTTCATTTGTTTGTCATGACTTTGATTCATGAACATATTATTGAGCTTTATAGATCGAGTGTCAATTCTTGTGTATTTGGTATGATTTATGAAATACATATGATTTGGTTTCTTATTTTTTGAAGGATCTTTAACTAGTTTTTCAAAAATTAATTTAACTAGTTATTTATTCTTCAATGTTTTATGAGATATACACATGATCCTATTATTGTTTCAATTGGTATCATTGAATCGTTTCAATTGGTATCAATTTGATTCTATTTTTATATATACTCATATTTGGTTTTCTTATATATGTATGTATCAATTTCAATTGGTATACTCATTTTTCATACATATATATGTTTTGTATTTGTGCTTGAGTTAAAATCGATTTACATGTTTAAAAGCACAAACTTTGTTTATGCTAAGCTTACTTCAAATTTTTTTTTAAGCTTATGCATTATGTTTTAAAATTGGTATCAAAATAAAAAAAATTATTATGTTTATTTGATATCTCAAAATTTGTTTTTATAAAGAAAAATTAATCAAAAAAATGTTTTGATTTGTATTGCCTATATGCAAGGAGTGCTTAACATCTCTTCTACATATAGATTCATGTTAAGTGTATTGTATATTGAGGAGCTTGAAAACTCTTCTTTATGTGATACACGTGTGCAGGGGGAGCTTCACATCTCCTCTTATGCATTACATAATATGTGTTATGTGAATTGGGGCTTGTCATCCCTTCTTCATGTAATGCATATGTGTAGGGAAGCTGACTTAGCGTCTTCCTCTTCATGAATGTATATCGCATATAACCTTTCTTGATTGATTTGGTTTACCCCTTTATTGATTCTATGTTTCGGACAAAAAGGGGGAGAAAAATTTGATGATTTTGTTTTTACTTCAACCCCTTTGTTGATGATTGTCAAAAAGGGGGAGAAGTATTTGAGATATATGCATGTTTTCCTTGCTTAAGGGGGAGTAGTATTTGTGTTTATGCATATATGTTTTGTTTTGCAAATAGGAGAAAAAGATTTTGTGATTTTGTTTTATGCTTAATTAGCATGTTTACTCCTACATTTGCATACTTGTTTATGTGCCTCATTGCATATTTATTTTGTTTATTTGTTATGCATGAGTTAAGGGGGAGCTTCTTTGAAGCTTTACTTTAATCCATGCATATATAACTTCATGAGTTTTGTCATCATCAAAAAGGGGGAGATTGTTGGCCCGAAGGCCCATCACTCTAGTTTTGATGATGATCAACTCATGTAGTTATAGTACTAATGATCTTGTGTTTAATTAGTGAAAGATTTATGATCAAGATCTTAGTAGGTGCATAGCTTCAACAAAGGATTTGAAGTCAAGTTTTGGAGCTAGCACGGTTTGATCCAAGAGCCATTGGATCGTGTTTGGACCAAGTCAAGAAGATGAGAAGGCTTCAAGTGAAGACTTCAAGAAGATGAAGACTTGTGTCTAGGTTTGTTTTAGTAAGATTTTGTTTTAGTTAAAATGTAAAGGATAGAGTAGTTGGTGGATTGCTCAAGTATCATATACACACACACTCTTGATTTAGTTTATTTTAGAAAAGAATTTTTACTTTGGAAAAATACATGTTTGGATTTTGGTTTTTCAAGTTTACATATCTTTTATCCAAAACCATGTTTAGTGCTTAATGTCAAAAACATAGATATTTCACCATGTTTGTGTAGTGGATCATATCCATACACTCTATGCTTTCAAAGTTGTTTAAATATCTTGTTTTTGTATTTGGAGATGTTTTGGAAAAACAAAGTTTTGGAAAAATCTATTTTGGAAAAATACTGTTTTTCATTTAAGCCAATATTTCCAACTTACAAAAATAGTCCAAATCTTTTATAACATGCCTTGATTTTGTGCAAGCATGTTTGTTTATCAAGTATATTGGTAAAACTATTTTTGTAGATTTTTCTATATTTTATGGGATTTTATTTCAGCCAAAAAGACCAAGTTTTTAATCCCAGATATTCTGTACTGGCTTCAGCCAGTCGACCGACGTGCACGACGTGCACGCCAGTTCTGGCAGGAGGGCCGGCCGACCGACCCGGTCGACCGTCCAGAGAGCTCTGTTCTCTGGAAAGGCCCCGGTCGACCGAGCGGTCGACCGGACAGAGAGAGTTGCTCTCTGTATCCTGGCTCGGTCGATCGACCGGTCGACCGTTGGCACAAACGGTCTGAAATATGACCGTTGGCCGGTCGGCCGGACGGTCGACCGACAGGCCTGACAAACCCCAACGGCTAGTTTTTCTAGCCCTATAAATTTGGGAGTTTGGGCATTATTTTTCAACAAGATTTCGAGTGGACTTTGAGCCAGTTTTTCCCACTTCATTAAAAGAGTTTTCTCCACTAAATTGAGAGCTAATACTTCCAATCAAAAGGGGAGTTTTTATCAATAGTGTTAAAAGAGAATTTCTTGAGTTTTCCTCCACTATCTCTTTCCTTGTTTTCTCACAAACACTTGAGCAACCCATTGACATATTCATTCTATAGGAGTGTTTTTGTGAGAGGATTTTAGTTGATCAAGAGTTGTGATCACCAAAGTTCTACTTTGTACTTTGAGGAGGCGGACATGTGTGTTCGCATTGTTTCGGGTCCTAGTGGGGACTCGGTGTTTCGGGTTCAGGTGCGAACTCTTGTTTGAGGTGCGGCCTCGGCGAGCCGGTGGGCTTGCGGTGTGTACGGGACTAGGGAGTCCAAGGGCTTGTAGGTGTTGCGGCACCGAGGAGTGATCCATTGGGATCAAGCATAGTGGAAATCCTTCGTGTGTCGAAGGCGGGGATGTAGAGCAAGTGTGCTCGAACCTCGAAACAAATCCCTTGTGTTTGCGATTGCTCACTCTCTCTATCTCTTATTTATATCTTGCATGCTTCTATTGTGTTCATCTTTATATGCATGATATACTTGTGTGCTCATATTGCATATGCTTGGGTTTGTTTGCTAACACTTGTATTTAACCAAGAGAGCCAACGTGGCACCTCAACCTTTATCAAGGGGAATCTAGAGGAGTTTGTCCAGAGCCCTTCACGAGGAATTCGGCAACACTCTTGTGTTATACGTGGTGTTTAGTGTAAGAGTTTAGTTTAGGTCATAATAGTTTTTACTTCCGCATTATTTAACATTAAGTGACCATTAGATTAGCCATCACCTATTCACCCCCCCTCTAGGTGTACCTTCAGTTGTTTTGCCAGGTAGCTTGGGTACGATAGGCTTTATGTGGGGAATCCAAATACTGGCCTTCACTTCAGTGAGAATCTGTTTGAAGGGGCACGGGCGTGGTATTTTCATGTGGCCAGAAGGACAGGGGCAACGTTTAGTCTTCCCAAATGATCACCTAATTCTTATACCGGCCTCAGCTTTTGCACATGGTATGTCATTATTAATATGGTGTCGAGTTACGGGATGAATACCTCATGCATCAAAGCTTTCAAATCCACCTACAATGCTTGTAAGGGATCCAAGACCATCCGCAAGAAAGGAATGAATGAGTATTTGGAGGCTGAGAAAGAGGCTGGTACATACAAAGCAGCCCAAAAGTCTGAGCGCTTTGTTGAAACTGCGGAAGAACGCTTTGCAAGAAAGTCCCACCAAGCTGTAGCAAAGCGGGCCCAACCATCTTCCTCTGGAGGTGGTTTCATTCGAAAGAAAGCACAGATAAGGTCCAAGGTTGAAGCTCCTTCACAGGGAATTTCTAGACCAGGAGTGAACCTTGAGACGATATTCTCTACTGATGATGAGTCTGAGGAAAAGGGAGAATTGGTCTCAGCCACTTCCTTACATAATCAGAGTCAGCATAATCAGGGTCTGACAATTTCAGCGGGGGCAAAAGTCTCAGAGGAGCCTACGATTGCTGAAGGGTCCGCAGCCGTGGAAGAGCCTGGGGCTATAGATGAAATAGAAAGGGTGGAAATTGATGATCCACCTCGACCAAAAATCACTTAAGCATCAATAATGATTTCAGGAGAAAGAGAGGAGATGCAACCGAGCTCACCAAATGTTATGATGACAGCCCTAAGATCCCTGAATTCCATCCGACTACTAGACTAGTTGTTTGCAAAGCGCCAATTACCGAGGCTCCCTCAATTCAAGTATTGTCCTCGTCGTCTGAAGGGGATAACTATGATTTCGGCCATGAGCCTGCTCCTTCTGATGCTAGTAAATTTTCTCATATGACAAGAGGAGCAAGTAGCTGCCCCAGAGCTAGGGAAACCAATACTATTGAAGGTATTCTTTCTTTTCCATTTATGGATTTTCTTTTCAAACATATTGATGTTATTTTAATACCTGCTTGGATGACACTTTACAGAGACTACCGCTACTAATGAAGGTGAAACCTCCTCAACTATTGCTGAAATGATTAAGGAACTGACCCAGCCAAAAGGCACAGAAGTTCTCAAGATCAGCACTGAGGTGCCCTCTGTAAGCACAATATTTGTGGCTGAGGAATCTTCTCAGCCAGGAGAGCTGCCGGAGGATTTGCCATCTCAGTTTCTTCAACCTGGTAAGATATCAGAATTTAATATTCTCACTCTTAGCATTGTCACTAACATTGTCGTAATGACTGCAGGTAGCGTTGCACCGACTTAAGTAGAAGAGCCTATCATAGAAACCGGTGCAAAGGACATTCTTATTGAGGCTTCGACAGAAAAGCTTCTCATTGTGGAGCCTGTGCTTAAGGTTACCACACAGGAAGCTATTACAGTTCCCATTCCTGAAGCTCCTGTGGTGACCTCAGAGATGAGACAACTTTTAACCCAACTTGCTCTTGCACTTTTGGGAGGGACAAGTGCTCCACTCTCGACTTCTGAGAGCATCTCTGTTGTAATCGTAGAGACCAGATTAGGAAGTGCTCCTCCAGCACCGACACCGGTTAATGACATCCTGGAAGAACTGAACCTCCAGATGGTCAAGCAATTCTTCACCATGATGAAGTATTGCATTGAATTGGTGCTTTCTGTGCAAAGTTTCTTTGAGTTCGTACGAACACTCCTCGAGAACCAGGTCAAGAACATCCGACAGAATGGGGGTTCTGATCGAGCGAGAGCACATCAACTATTGGTGAAGCAACTGGGAATGTACTCAAGGAATCTAAGGAACCTAAAAAGTGCCAATTTGGTCAGTGAAGCTTAACAGGTGTCGAACAGCCTCTGCATCATCAAGAATGAGAATGAAAGGAGGTTGAAGAGCAGATAACTGAGGAAGCTCATTGTCTTGATGATTTCAAGGCCAGCTATCAAAAGCTGACAAATAACCTTCAGCGATCTGAGCTAATCACCAAGAATGCGAAGGGTGTGATAGCAAGTACTCGAGCTACAATCACCAAGCGTAAGCCTTAATCCATCACAACGCGCAGAAGCTTCCGAACAAGAAGAAGGTGGAGGAGCTCGAGGCCACCAAAAGTCGGGCACAACAGGAGCTCGTTGTCCACACTTCGAAGTTGGAAGTTCTTTAGGCATAACTTGCTCGGCAGAAGCTTTTATCAAATGAGGAGCTGAGGAGCCAGGCTCTGGCTGAGGTCAAGAGGGCATGCCAAAGGGATATTCAACACCTTAAGGACCAAATAAAATCTCTCACTAAGCGAGAATAACCTTTTGTCCTTTTTTATAACACTCCATCTTATTGAATAAGAGAGTTTTTGTATCACTTTTACAATTTTGATATGATAATTAAAGTGATAATTTTGCCTTCATCTTGTCTTTCTTTTCTTTTTGTGTTTGGAAATCTGACAAGCAAAAGCGATTTGAATTTGATTGCTAGAGGTGACGATTAACATATAATGATTGACAAAGAAAACACGCGTAAAAAGTAAAAGTTAATGTTAAGAGATTTCTCTATTTTCTCATAATTAATCCAAAAAAGCAAGAGCTAAATGGGTCAATCCGCTGGGAAAGATGCGATGCAATCTTTTCGATACATTCTCCCTGTGTAAAACTTGGAAAGAAAAGATGATAGTTATTAAAGAGTTCATTTAAATAGAAAGAGGGATCATAGCCCACTAATCATCTACCACAACCAAGCACTAGTCCATTAAGAATAAATATCATATTGAACTTATAAAGATTAACCCTAGAGTGTAGCTTCATACTCGAGCATGAAAAGTAAGATAGAAAGTAAACCCTAATTAAAGTACACTAAATAAAATTAAATATTAGTTTATCAAAGTCTCAAAGTATGGCATAAGAAAAGTTGCTTTAGGCTTAACATTAAGCTATCAAGTTTTGATTGGTCATCAATAATCCATATTATTATTCACATTTTCATGCTTAATTTTTGTTAAAACATTACTATTTAATTCATTTATTATTTAATGATGTGCAGGCATCCATAATCCAAGAGAAAGCCCAAAAGAAGCCCAAAAAAACACAAGAATTATGAAAATAAAGATTAATTGGGAAGATAAAGGAAGCATCTTTTCTCTCATTTAAATTTGGGTTTTAAATTAATGTGATTTAAAACCTAGAGGAGGAAAAAATAGAGCAAGATGAATCCTCATTCTAATTAAAGATAGAGGTGGATTTCTATTTAAATCTCGTTGCATGCACCACAAGATAAAGATAAAGGGGAGAAAATCTGAATTTAACTCCGATTTAGAGATAACTTGATCTCCAAGTTATCTAAGAGATTGGCATATTTCAAAATTCAGAGATCAAATGAAGATTCCTAGGATAGATCTCCACATAAACGGACGAGATGAAGCCACACACCAAAGCGTGTGAACAAAATCAACAAAAGAGCTACGACCCCCCTTTTTAGCTACGGAAATGCAGCCATCCTGGGGCCGCGTACGTCGACTTTTGGTGGAGGTGTTTGTGTGGGACTTTACTTCTCAAATCTCCTATAAATACCCCTGCAGAGCAATAGAGGGGAGGCATCTCAGAGATTGAGTATAGGATTATTTGTTTAGCCATTTTATTTTCCAAATTTCTTTGTATTATTTTGCTTTCTATTTGGAGAAGAAGATTTTTGAAGAAGAGGAAGAACTTGTAATTGGTCGGTGATGTCCATTAATAAAGGTTCATTATTCTTTTCATCTCTCTTGTTCTTTAATTTAGTATTTATTGCTTTAGTTTTTTTTGCTTTTATTTCTTTTTTTCGTGTTGATGCAACTTTCTTTCTTCATAATATATCTTGTTAAAAAAATATGAATAACTATATTAACTTATTGTTCGCTAATCTCTCCATTAACTAAGTTTGATCCAAACCATTTGAGATTATGTGCAATGCTTCTGATTTTACTATATGTTGGAACTTATTTTGATGATAACAAATATAATTTGTACTATTTTGTGTATTTTTTTAAATATTTGTTAAAAGTCTTGATCACACACAAAATTGTCTTATTAGTAGACTTGACCCTTTCTATTAGTAGACTTGACCCTTCGTATAGTCGACTAATAGGATTGCTAGTCGACTTATCATAAGTCTATAGTTGATTAAGTCCTGTCCAGAAAAGATGTCAACTTTCTGTTTCTTGACTGTTAGCACCACTAACCTTTATTACTAGTCCACTTATCCATGTTGTAGTTGACTAATAGTTTTCTGCTGGTCTACTAATAGTAGTTTCCAGAAACTTGCATATCTGTATCAGTCTTGATGTAGTCGACTTTCTTCTTTGACTAATCGACTAACCCAGTCAAAAATGCCTATACTAGTCGACTAATCGCCACCCTCTAGTCGACTTATAACAGTTTCTGACTGTTAAGCAGTTATTGAATTCTGGTGTTTATCCAACATTTTAATATTCAAATTTGTCTTGATAACTATCCTAACTGACCACAAATTTCAGCTATAAATAGGGATGTTATCCTAGGCTAAACACATCAATCATATGATTAGTTTTCTGTCAAAATTCTGTTGAAATATTCTGTTTTCAAGAAAACTAGTTTCCACTTTCTGTTCTTCACACAAATTTCAATCCTCCAGTGAGGAATTCTGAGAGTCCACCGATAAGAGTCCTTGTTCACGATCACATACAAGTTATCAAGGCTTATAGGTTATTTTGTAATCACTCAAAGAAAGGAGTTGTACAAGGTTATCTTGTTGGTGTTGAGAAGAGGTGTATAAGAAAATTGTCTTCAAGGTGTTGAGAAGAGGTGTACAAGGAAATTGTCTTCTTGGTGTAGAGAAGAGTTGTACGGATTTGACAAAAGTTGTTTATCAAGTGGTGTACAAGGTGTTAGTTTTGGGTGTACAAAATCAAGGATAAGGAAAATCTCAAGCGGGTTGCTTGGGGACTGGATGTAGGTCAAGAGGACCGAACTAAGATAAAATCTCTTGTGTTTGCATTTGCATTTTGTAAGATTTATTTCCTTTCTTACAAGTTATTTTATTTAACGCTAATATCTTTGTTTGAGTGTTGGCATAAGTTTTTAAATCCTACAATTGGTATCAAAGCCCTGCATACCCAGTCAACAACCCATAAGGATGGCAACGGAGTTTCCTTCATCACAATTCAGAGAAGGACATCTACACAACATCCACCATTATTTGATGGATCCAACTATAACTATTGAATGTGTAGAATGAAGATCTACTTGCAATCACTCAACTATGAACTCTGGAATATAGTAGAAGCATCGTACACCAAGCCGACCACAAATTACATTGCATGGAGTGAAGAACAAAAGAAGTCTACAACCTTGATGCCAAACCAATGAATGGGCTTTTCTGTACCTTAAACAAGGAAGAATTCAATCGTCTGTCAACGGCTAGATCTGCAAATCAAATATGGCAGATTTTACAAGTAACCCATGAAGGTACAAATAAGGTTAAAGAATCTAAAATTTCTTTTCTTGTTCACAAGTTTGAACTCTTCAAAATGAAGGATAACGAAACCATAGCAGAAATGGTTACAAGATTCACCGACATTACAAATTCCTTATCATCCCTTGGAAAGGAATACACACAAGTTGAAAATGTCAGAAAGATTCTTCGTTCACTTACATCAGATTGGGAGAAGAAAACCACTGTAATAGAAGCAAATGATCTCTCAACAATGTCATTAGAAAACTTTATTGGTAATTTTATGGCATATGAAGTACAACTTGAAGATCGAAAGAAGGATGAACAATAACTTCAATCCAAGAAGAAAGTACTTACCTTCCATGCATCTTCAGATGCGGACAATTCAGATGATGATGAAGAGGAGATGGCAATGCTTTCAAGAAAATTCAGAAAGTTTTTGAAGCAAGGTAAGTTTAATCCTACATGTTTTAATTATAATAAAACAGGTCATATAAAGAAGGATTACCTATTGCTCAAAAACAAAAGAAAATTCAAGAGCAAAAAGTTCAAAAAGAAGAAAGATTATCAAGCATCATGGGAGAATAGTGATTCATCTTCCACAGATGAAGAAGAAGCCACTGAACATGCAAATGTTTGCTTTGTGGCTCAAGAAGAAGATGAGATACAATATAATGAACTCTTAGATACATTTCATGAACTATATAATGACCTTAAGAATGAAAACATGAAAAATAAAATTTTATTAAAAGAAAATTCTGTTTATTTTTCTCAAATTTCTTCTGTAAATTCTCAAAAAAATGACTTTGAAAAAGTTATATCTTCATTGAAAAAGGATAATGAGAATTTCTTAAAAGAAAATCTTTTGCTTAAAAATAAAACTATGTCTTTAAATGAAAAAATTTCTGTTTTAGATAAAGACATGACAAGTTTCAACGATAAATATGAAGAACTTTTGAATAAAATGACAAAGTTTAATAAAAGAAAAGAAAATTTAAATGATATATTGTCATATCAAAAAGTTTCATATAATCATTTTGGACTTGGATTTTCGCAAGATAAGCATATTGGTCTTGGTTGTTCAAAAAATGTTGAAAGAACTACAGATGTCTACAAAAAGAATAATGATAATTCTTTTGTTAAGAAGACCATGAAATCAAAGTATAAATATATTTAGATTCCTAAAAATCTAAATAATATGGACAAAAATGCTTATATTGCATCATATGTACATAATATATGTAATTCATGCAATTATGTTTATACTAACAGTTGGATGATCGGGCAGAACCAACACTTGAAAATATGTGTTTTATGAAATTAATGAATATATATATGTGCTAATGTTCCCTCGATACTTCTGTTATAGCATTGGCTCAACGGGTGGACGAGAGGCGATAGAAACATTAACAGTCCGTTCACGTGATATGTTAACAAGTTCTTCTTTGTTAAAGAATGAGAAAATAAGAAAGAAAAGAAAATCCAGAAGTTATAGATAGAGAAGGCGATGAAAGCGGCGATGAGAAAACAAAAGAGAAGTGGTGTGGAATTGGTGAAAGAAAACAAGAAAGTAGAAAATGAGTGATAAAAGAAAATGAAATAAGAAGAGGTTTTGAAAAAATGATAAAAGAGTTCGTAAATTAATTTTTAAAACAAGATAAAAGAAAACTCATGGCTACTAACTACTAATTGCTCCACTAATCATGCTAACATCTTAGTGATAGTTACCTCACATGGATCCTTCGCCATCACTAATCCATGGCTTCAAGAGACGATACAAAGCATGGCTCATAAGATTGTTCTTCTACATTCAAACAACACATCCATACCACACAACAAGTTGCAAGCAACTATTAGATCATCAAAACCGGTTAGAGGTGAGCATGAAATAAAGAAGACATTGCAAGTTAGCAAGTTAGTGGGTTAGATGTTAGAAGTGTTAGAATGTGAGAATCCATCATCATGAGCCATCAATGGCTCTTGCAAGAGCAAGGCCTTGTAGAGGCTACTTGATTCATATGGATTATCAAGTGGTTAGATGGTTAGCGGTTAGTGGTTAGATTACCATGAGAAGAAAGATTAACTAAGAATCATGTAAATGATGGAGAAGATTACAATGGAGAAGATTACAATAGAGAAGAAAGGAGACACCTTTACATAAATTGTCACCATCGATTACATCAATATCTCTCTATCTTAGAATGTTAGAATCCATCATCATAAGCCATCAATGGCTCTTGCAAGAGCAAGACCTTGTAGAGGCTATTAGATTCATGTGGATTATTAAGTAAGTGGTTAGATGGTTAGTGGTTTGTAGTTAGATTGTCATGAGAAGAAAGATTAGCTAAGCATCATGTAGAAGATGGAGAAGATTACAATGGAAAAGAAAGGAGACACCGCAGCCAAACCAGGGACTTAAGTCCCTGGTTTTGGCGAGCGTATCCCCGTTGCTTCTAGGACCTTCTTGGAATACTTGGACTCGGTATATTCGTTCGGATCTTCGTCTGACACCCGCAAGGGTCTAGGTTCAATGCATCTTCTGGAAACTCCCTTGCTTGGCCTCCAAGAAATGCGTATTTAATTACCTGAAAATGGGTTTAATTAAGCTCTTATTACCCTTTGCTCTCCTTGTCTTGATTATCTAAAACAGAGACCAAAACACGGTTTAGATCGACATTTTATTCATAAATCAGTAGGGAAATACGATATAATAATGCAGAACTGTAGACTAATAACACCCTCACACTTATCTTTTGCTCGTTCCGAGCAAAACAAGAAAAAAAACTATATTACAAATGTTATTATACCACTTTCGTAGGTGACGCGATTTCACTGAGCGCGTGCAACAAGCCGTTAAACCCTCTAGGGTAACCCTAGAGGAGGAGTGTTGTCTCCTGAGGGTTTTTAGCAGATTGCACCCACAAAATCCATAAAGAAAGTGATTAGGTCATTAGTGGATTATCAAGCAAGTGGTTAGATGTTAGTGATTAGTAGTTAGATTGTCATGAGAAGAAAGATTAGCTAAGCATTATGTAGAAGATGGAGAAGATTACAATGGAGAAGAAAGGAGACACCTTTACATAGATTGTCAGAGTTTTTAGATTTTCTTTCTTTTACACTTCTTTTAGGATATTCTTAGAAATTTTCCCTTTGTATAGGATTTTTCTCTTTCTTTCAAAACTTTTTGAAATATGAGACAAAGTTTTGATCTATTTTTAAGAAAATTAAGATGATCTTAGAAATTAAGGAAGCCGTAATTATGACATCACTTCTAGGACCTTCTTGGTATACTTGGATCCGGGTATATTCGTCCGGATCTTCGTCTGACACCTGCAAGGGTCTAGGTTCATTGCATCTTCTAGAAACTCCCTTGCTTGGCCTCCAAGAAATGCGGATTTAATTACCCGAAAATGGGTTTAATTAAGTTCTTATTACCTTTTTGCCCTCCTTGTCTTGAGCATCTACAAGAGAGACCAAAACATAGTTTAGACCGATATTTTATTCATAAATCAGTAGCGAAATATGATATAATAATGCATAACTATAGACTAATCACACCCCCACACTTATCTTTTGCTGTCCCGAGCAAAATAAGAAAAGAAAAACTATACTACAAATATTATTACACCACTTTCGCAGGTGATGCAATTGCACTGAGCGCGTGCAACAAGCCGTTAAACCTCTAGGTTACCCCTAGAGGAGGACTGTTGTCTCCTGTGGGTTTTCAGTGGATTGCACCACAAAATCCATAAAGAAAAAAGACAAATGTTAGTATTTTGGAAACACATTTTGAACGAGAGGCAAGTTTTTGAACTATTTTTCTAAAAATATAAGCGATCTAACGTTATAAATTCACCAAAAATTATTCTTTCCTAAACTTAATCTATATGCAAGATTTTATCTTCAATTAAGGTAAGCATTCAAAATTGTATTGAATATTTTATCCTTCATAAAACCTAGATAATATGCACTTTGTGAAAGTGAAAATTTCTGGGATATTAACTCTAACCATCAAGCCATTTATTCATATTTTTTTCTTTTTCTTTTTTTTTCTTCCCTTAGTTTTCTTAGGCTTTCTAGTTCACCCAGGTAGTGAGCCTTTAACCGATGACTCCCAAACTGGACGGTCTTAGGGCACCAGATGAGAAAACAACCCTCGAGTTTAAGGACTTGAGTAAACAAGGCCATAAAACTAAGAGATATATTTGTGAAAGTACACCTAAAGGGGGGGTGAATAGGTGTAAGGCTAATCTAATGACAAATGATGAAGAATTAAAAATAAATTGCAACACACTTAGTGTAACCAAAGAATGTAGCTGAATTCTCGGTGAAGGGCTATGGACTATCTCTTCTAAATTTCTCTAAATAAGAGTTGAGGTGCTATGTAAAGCTCTCTTGGTTCAACACAAGTGAGGCACACAAACAATACCAAGCATATAAGTATGCTATGAATAATATGAAATAGTGCAAGGCACAATGTAAGAGGGAAAGTGAGTTAAGAGATAGTGGATCAATCACAAACACAAAGATATGTTTCGAGGTTCGAGCCATTGCTCTACGTCCCCACCTTCACACAAAAGGATTTTCACTATATCGTCCACATAGGATTTCCCACACAGGGAACCTCCACTGAGGATTTGGGTAATACAACACTAGGAGTATACAACTCCTCTCTCCAACAAACACAACCTCTTCACAAGAGACAAGGCACAACTACTATCACCTCTACACTTAAAGGGATGGGCACTTAACCAAACAACAATCACCTCTCACTAAAGGGATAAGGTTCGAAGCCAACAACACCACAATCACCTCTACACTTAGAATGGTTACAATAAACCCAATTTGTGCAACCTCCACAATCACCTCTACACTTAGAGGGATACCAACACAACCTCCACAATCACCTCTCACTAGAGGGATATCACAAAGTAAAGATGGTTACAACACTTGGTGGTCTCCACAACCACAAACCAATTTTCCTTACAAAACACGATCCTAATAGATAGGGTAGATATGATAGCTCAAGTATGAGAAATAAAGTATTTGGAACAAAGAAAAATACTTGAAAAAATCATCAAATAGATATTGAAATCAAGACCAAAGACCAATTCCCAAAGACTCTCTTTTCTTTGAATTTTCCAACACTTTAAAAACAAATAAAGATAAAATCTTTAAGCCCAAAACTCTTTTAAAAACTTGTTGTTAAACACTTAAGAAGATGGGAAATTTTTGCTTTCAAAAACCATAAAGAAACCAGCTCAAGAGATGGGTATTTATACCCTCTCAAAATTTCGCCCGTTGGCAGCCAGGAAAGGTCAGAAATGACCTTCCGGTTGACCGACCAACGGTCATTTTTATGACCATTGAGCCACCGGTCGACCGCCCGGTCGACCGGGACTAGATACAGAGAGCAGCAGCTCTCTGCCGGCCATTTCCAGTAAGCAGAGCTCTCTGGCGGTCGACAGACCCGGTCGATCGGCCCAGCAGCCACTACTGCCATGCACGTTTGTGCACGTCGGTCGACCGGCCGGTCGACCGGCAGAAGACCAGGTCCAACTATTTTAAGGGATTAAAAACTTAGTAATTTTACCTTCAATAAATCCCATAAAATCACATAAATTTCACAAAAATAAGTTCTTTTAAGATCTTTAAAATACAAATATGTGCGACTAAAACTCAACACATATTAAAAGCATTTTGAACGATTTTCGTGATATTGAAATTTGGCTTAAAATAAAAATCGGTATTTTCCAAACTTTGGATTTGAAATGGAAAACCGTTTTCTCCAAAACTCATGTAAATACAAAAACATGTATTGAAACAACTTTGAAGCATAATTTATATGGATAGAATCTAATATACATATAACAATATATATCTATATTTTTGACATGAAATCCAAAATCGGTTAAATTGAAAAACCAAAACTAATAAACTTAAAACTTGTGTGCGTATGTAAACTTGAGCATATCAACACTATCTAATCTTTATAATGATCTAAACATACTAAACACAAACTAAGGTCTTTTTGTAGAACTCCGTCTCCAAGTCGACTCAATCCAAACGCGATCCAACGAGCTTGACTCTAACCGAGTACTAGATGCGATCTTGACGCTCGAGCTCTTGAATCTACATGTGAAAGCTCCAAGATACCTTTGTTGAAGTTAATCACCTACTAATATCTTGATCAAATATCTGAAACTAAATATCACAAGATTATTAGTAAACTATAACTACATGAGTTAATCATTATCAAAACTAGAGTGAAGGGCCTCTGGGCCAACAATTTGTTCCTTATTACTACCTTTAGGCGTGAATAATCATGCTTCTTAAGGCATAGTTATCCAGCTTAATAAGTGATTTTTTTCTTTGTATATATTTTTTCTTTTTATTTATTTTTACTTTATGGCATTTTAGGTTTTTGTTTCCGATCCAAAAATGTGTAAGTGTGAAGTACATTATATCTAAGGCAAAAAATTCAATATAAAATTATCTCTTCAATTTATCATACTTAGCATATAATTTTAAACAAGATCCATTATTTCGACTAGGTTTAAATGTTATAATTAAGGCTTCCTTAATTTCTAAGATCATCTTAATTTTCTTAAAAATAGATCAAAACTTTGTCTCTTGTTTCAAAAAGTTTTTAAAAGAAAAGAAAATTCCTATACAAAGGAAAATTCTAATAATTTCTGAATCAATTTTATCAACACCTTTGTCCCAAAATAGAGTATGAAAAGATGGAATGATTGATTTGGGCTCAGGAAGTATATGAACTAATATCGACTCAGGAATTTGATTTAAGTCAAGTAAAGGTTCAGGAGTCAATGTTGGTTCAGGAATTGGGTCCAAATCAAGAAATTAAAATCCTATTCCATATTCATTTTCCTACAATTAAATGTAACTTTCTAAGATTGGTTATTCAAGTTCAAGAATGACAGGCATGAGAATCAAAACTGAGTCTACAATGTTACTCAAATTGGGTAACAAAACAGGAGTCAATATTGATTCAGAAATTGGAACTGGATCACAAATTTGAGGATCGAAGTCACATTCTTGTCTAAGTTCAATTTCTTTGAAAGGAAAACTTGCCTATTTGTCAATGGGACATTCAAAATTATGAAATTGGTCAAGTTCAATTTGTTGATCATAAAAGATTGGTGATTCGATTTCACGATGGATTGGCATAGGACCCAATACTGAATCGGGAAAAGGCTTGAAATCAGGTAAAAACACCTCAGTCATTATTGAATCAGGAAGTGAAATTGAATTATCAAGTTGAGATTCAGGATCATATTCATGCTCAAGTTCAATTTCAGGAAAAGGATAACTTGCCAAAATGTCAATGGGATTTTCAAATTTTGAAGTTTGGTCAAGTTCAAACGGATGTGCTGAAATTGAATCTTAGCTTCCAAAAATAACATGAGTCCTGGGTCACATCAATAGAGTTAGAGATATCTAAATTGGTCATAGGTTGATAAGATAGAGTTTCCTCGTTCCTATAAATGCTAAACAATTGACTTAATTGTGTTCCAACCTATTTATAAACTTTAAAATAGTTTTTGAAATTATAGCGCAGACTCCTGCAAGATTTTTATACTCTTTTCTAGATATGACGTTTCTTCTAGTGGTTATTCTAGAAAGGGAGTGTAGGAATCTTGATTTTCAAAACAACAAGAGTCTTGGGTCAAATCGATAGAGTTAGAGATATCTAGATTGGTCAAAGGTTGTTAAGTGTGAGTTTCCTCATTCCTATGATTGTTGACCAATTGGCTCAATTGTGCTTCCAACCTATCGATAGACTGAGTAGAAGATTTTTGAAATTGTAGTGCGGACTCCTGCAAGATTTCTATACTCTTTTCTAGATGTGATTTTTCTTCAAGTAAATGGTCCAGAAAGGGAGTATAAGAATCTTGGTTTTGGAAAGATAGTGAAGATTGTGAGTCCAACATGTTTTGAGATTGAAGCTCAGACTCATGAAAGCACTCCATACTCATTTTTAGGGCAGATGGTTGTTCATTTTGAATAGGTGAAAATGAGTATGAATCTTGGAAATACTGTGGAATTGTGGAGTTGAGCTTCTTTTGTGGGGACTAAGGCATGGCTTGTACGACTTTTATACTCTTTTCTAACTCAGATTTTTTTCAATGGGTGGTCCAAGAAAAGGAGTATAGGAAACAAAATTGGGGAATGAAGACTGTGAAAATTGTGGACAAGGTGGTGAAAAATATAACTCGGGGGAGGTGAATCCCCATTGACTCTGTGACGAGTTAAAATTATTTTAAAATGATAGTCATAAGATTGGGGGTATGGGTTGTATTGATTCAGATAAGTCCAACCCGGTGTATTTGGTTGGTTCATATTGAAAAAAATTGGGTTGGAATTATCCGAAACAAATGGGGTCGATGTGAAATATGGATTCATATTAGGATTGAAAGAATTGTTATTGCTAAATTTCATTTCATGAACAATCACAAACAAAAAAGAAAAAGCAAACAACGAACAAAAAAAATAAAATCAAAACCAAGCCTATACTAGGGTTGACCTAGACCTAGACCTAGACCTAGACGACCCCTAACTTGTCGAGAGGTTGTTGCTTGAATCTGACCACAACCTAATCGGTTAGATAGGGACAAAATACGGTGGGAGGTATCCGTGTGTAAGCAACGGGCCTTAATTACGCCAAACCACGGTATTTTCGAGGCGTAACCTCTTAATCCCCAACCATAGACACCGATTTCACAAGAGTAAGATTCAAAACAGGCTCCACCCTTAGTCAATCTCTTAATGAGTCCGAGATGTCCCTAGGGGCTAACGTCTATCAATTTTTATTAGGGCTTGGGTTGTGTGAGTGGGGAGGTGGTTTTTGGGCTAAGGAAGGATGATGAAATCCCGACCTTATCTTGTATTGGGTTTTGCCCTTAAGTCTAATTCGTACAAGTGTGCAATATAGACAAGAATAACACAAAGCAATAAATCACCCACCTATTTGTCCTATGCTATATGCAATGCCATATGTGCACATCAGTCCAGATCACAACAACAGAACAAAATACAATATATTGGAATTGAATTGACACGTGCCTAAATGCAAATGTTAAAAACGTTTTAAAAGCGTCCAAATATCATATTTTAGTTCTTTAATTATTGCAGTGTGTAGTCATTCAAAGTTAAAAAATAGCAGTAACAATACAACAATTATGCAACTTGCAATAACCCTGCAAAATATGAAGTTCAAATGCCACACAAATGCCGCGATTTTGCGGCTTTTCTTGGGTTTTCGCGGCACAAATAAGGAAGCAGGGTCCTTGCTTTCTAGAGCAGGGACATGCAAGCAAAAGAAGAGTTCTGCAATATTCAGTTTCTGCAAAAATTAACCTGCACACCAAAACAGAGAAGAAAATGTTAACAAAAACGTGAAGTCAAAACCATTCCCGTCCCCGGCAGCGGCTCCAAAAATTTGATCAGAGCGAACTAGCACTTGAAAATGTGTATTTATAAAATCAGTGTAAAAGCTTGTGCGTGCTAATATTCCCTTGATGCTTCCGTTATAGCATTGGCTCAACGGGTGGAACCCACATGGATGGGAGGCGATAAAAGCTTTAATAGTTCTTATTCATGTCGGTTGTTAACAATTTCTTCTTTATAAAAGAATGAGAAAAAGATAAAGAAAAAGAAAAGAAATCCAGAAGTGATAGGTGAAGAAGGCGATGAAACGATGATGTGAAAATAAAAGAGAAGTGATTATGAATTGGTGGAGAAGAAAATAGAAAAATGATAAAAGCAAATGAAATGAGAAAAGGTTTTGGAAAATAGTTTTAAAAACAAAATAAAAGAAAAGAAGAAGTAGAAGAGGCAAGTGATGAAATAAAAGTGGTATTTTTATGTCGAAGAGTGGTTTGAAAACAAAACGAAAAGAAGATTCATGGCAACTAACTACTAATTGCTCCACTAATCATGCTAACCTCTTAGTGATAGTTGCCTCACATGGATCCTTGGCCATCACTAGTCCTTGGCTTCAAGAGACGATACAAAGCATGACACATAAGATGATTTCTCACATACAAAACTTGCATCAAGAGCAAGCTAGTACAAATTTTAGATCATCAAAACCATTAGAAGCAAGCATGAAATAAGAGAGAGTTAGCTTGGTTAGCAAGTTAGCAAGTTAGACGTTAGATCCATCATCATGAGACATCAATGGCTCTTGCAAGAGCAAGGCCTTGTAGATGCTATTAGATTCATGTGGACTATCAAGAAGGGGTTAGATGATTAGTGGTTAGTAGTTAGATTTCCATGAAATGAAAGTTAGTAAGTTATGTTAGAGGTTAGAGAAGAAACCATTGAAGAAAGGAGGAAGATTACATAGATTGTCACCATCTCTTACATCAATCTCTTTCTTTCTCTCTCTGAATTTCTCTGCCCTAATACATGAATCTTACAGAAAATCAAGAAAAACACCTACACTACACTACATTAGAAGATAGAAAACCTAGCCTATTTTCAATCTGCTCGCGGTCCGCCCCTCTACAGGGTTATATATAGGTAGAAGAGGCTTCTAGAAGACGAGACAAGGCCATGCGTCGAAGATCGACGTGTGGGCCTCCTATAGGGCCGCAGAAACGCGGCTATAGCCGCATTTTCGCGGCCAAACTAGGGACTTAAGTCCTAGTTTTGGCGAGCGTATCCCCGTCGCTTCTAGGACCTTCTTGGTATACTTGGATTCTGGTATATTCGTCCGAATTTTCGTCTGACACCTGCAAGGGTCTAGGTTCAATGCATCTTCTAGAAACTCCTTACTTGGCCTCCAAGAAATGCGGATTTAATTACCTAAAAATTGGTTTAATTAAGCTCTTATTACCCTTTTACCCTCCTTGTCTTGATTATCTGCAAGAGAGACCAAAACACGGTTTAGATTGAAATTTTATTCATAAATCAGTAGGAAAATACGATATAATAATGCAGAACTATAAACTAATCACACCCCCATACTTATCTTTTGCTCGTCCCGAGCAAAACAAGAAAAGAAAAACTATATTACAAATGTTATTACACCACTTTCGCCGGTGGCGTGATTGCACTGAGCATGTGCAACAAGCCATTAAACCACTAGGTTACCCCTAGAGGAGGAGTGCTGTCTCCTAAGGGTTTTCAGCGGATTGCACCCACAAAATCCATAAAGAAAGAAGACAAATGTTAGTATTTTGAAAACACATTTTGAAAGAGAACAAGTTTTTGAAATATTTTTGCAAAAATATAAGCGATCTAAGGTCATAAGTCTACCAAAAATTATTCTTTCTTAAACTTAATCTATATACAAGATCTTGTCTTCAATTAAGGTAAGAATTCAAAATTGGATTGAATATTTTATCCTTCATAAAACTTAGATAATATGCACTTCGTGATAGTGAAAATTTTTGGGATATCAAATCTAACCATCAAGCCATTTATTTATATATTTTTTCCTTTTCTTTTTTTTGGTGTAATAGATGGTTACAACATATGTAAAGGTGACTCCTTTCTTCTCCATTGTAATCTTCTCCATCTTTCACATGATGCTTAGCTAATCTTTCCTCTCATGGCAATCTAACTACTAACCACTAATCATCTAACCACTTACTTGATAATCCACATGAATCTAATAGCCTCTACAAGGTCTTGCTCTTGCAAGAGCCATTGATGGCTCATGATGATGGATTCTGATATTCTAACACTACTAACATCTAACCACTAACTTGCTAACTTGTAATGTCTTCTTTATTTCATGCTTACTTCTAACCGGTTTTAATGATCTAATAGTAGCTTGCAACTTGTTGTGTGGTATGGATGTGTTGTTTGAATGTAGAAGAACAATCTTATGAGCCATGCTTTGTATTGTCTCTTGAAGCCAAGGATTAGTGATGACCAAGGATCCATGTGAGGTAACTGTCACTAAGAGGTTAGCATGGTTAGTGGAGCAATTAGTTGTTAGTAGTCATGAGTTTTCTTTTATCTTGTTTTAAAAATCAATTTACAAATTTTTTATCAGTTTTCCAAAACCTCTTCTTATTTCATTTTCTTTTATGACTCATTTTCTACTTTCTTGTTTTCTTCCACCAATTCCACAACCACTTCTCTTTTATTTTCTCATCGTCGCTTTCATCGTCTTCTCTATTTATCACTTCTAGATTTGCTTTTCTTTCTTCTTTTTTCTCATTCTTTAACAAAGAAGAACTTGTTAACATATCACACGAACGAACTGTTAATGCTTCTATCGCCTCCCGTCCCTGTGGTTTTGACCCGCTGAGCCAATGCTATAACGGAAGTATCGAGGGAACATTAGCATATATACATTTTCATTGATTTCATAAATAACATATTTTCAAGTGCTGTTTTGCAGGTTATTTTTTCTTTTTTTCTTTCTTTTTTTCCTTTTTTCTTTTTTTAGATTTTTTTTCTATTTTTTTCTTTTTTTTAGCTAAGCATCATGTAAAAGATGGAGAAGATTACAATGGAGAAGAAAGGAGACACTGTTACATAAATTGTCACCATCTATTACATCAACTCTCTTTTTCTCTCTCAGAATCTCTCACCCCTAATACATGATCTAAAAATGAAATGGAAATACAAAAGAAAAGAAAAGTAAAGAACACCTACACTAACCTACACTAAAAGAGTGAAAACCTAGCCGATTTCTCTATCTGCTTTTGTTTCGGGTCTCTGCAGGGGTATATATAGGCGAAAGAAGGATCTGGAAGGTGAGACAAGGCCACGCGTCGAAAATCGACGCGTGAACTCACCATCTTGCCGCAAAAACGCGGCTCTTGTCATGTTTCCGCAGCAATACCAGAGACCTAGGTCCCTGGTTTTGGTGCGTAGGTTCGTGCCGCTTCGGGGACCGTCCAGATATGCTCAGATTCAGTTAATTTCGTCCAGATTTGCGTCTGACACCCGCAAGGGTCTAGGTTCAATGCATTTTCTAGAAACTCCCTTGCTTGGCGTCCAAAAAATGCGGATTTAATTTTCCAAAAATGGGTTTAATTAAGCTCTTATTACCCGTTTGCCCTCCTTGTCTTGATTATCTGCAAGAAAGACCAAAACACGATTTAGACCAACATTTTATTCCTAAATCAGTAGGAAAATGCGATAAAATATTGCAGAACTGTAGAGTAATCGCACCCCCACACTTATCTTTTGCTCGTCCTGAGCAAAAGAAGAAAAGATAAACTATACTATAAATGTTATTACACCACTTTCGCAGGTGACGCGATTGTACTGAGCGTGTGCAACAAGCCGTTAAACCTCTAAGTTACCCCTAGAGGATGAGTGTTGTCTCCTGAGGGTTTTCAGCGGATTTTACCCACAAAATCCATAAAGAAAGAAGACAAATGTTAGTATTTTGAAAACACATTTTAAAAGAGAGACAAGTTTACGAAATATTTTTGCAAAAATGTAAGCGATCTAAGGTCATAAGTCCACCAAAAATTATTATTTCTCAAACCTAATCTACATACAAGATCTTATCTTCAATTAAGGTAAGAATTCAAAATTGGATTGAATATTTTATCCTTCATAAAACCTATATAATATGCACTTTGTGACAGTCAAAATTTTTGGTATTTCAACTCTAACCATCAAGCCATTTATTTATATATATATTTTTTATTTTTTCTTCTCTTAGTTTTCTTAGGTTTTCTAGCTTACCCGATTAGTGAGCCTTTAACCGATGACTCGTAGACCAGACAGTTTTAGGGCACCAGATGAGAAAACAACCCTCGGGTTTAAGGACTCGAGTAAACATGGCCACAAAACTAAGGGGGATTATTTGTTTCTTTTGACCACCGTTAGGCGTGAATAATCATGCTTCTTGAGGCATAATTATCCAGCTTAATAAGTAATTTTTTATTCATTTATACCATATAATTTTTTCTTTTAATTTTTTTCATGGAATTTTAGGTTTTGTTTCCATCCCAAAAATGTGTAAGTGTGAAGTGTATACTATCTAAGGCAAAAAATTCAAGATAAAATTATCTCTCCAATTTATCTTACTTAGCCTATAATCTTAAACAAGATCCATTATTTTGACTAAGTTTAAGATGTCATAAGGCTTCCTTAATTTTTAAGATCATCTTAATTTTCTTAAAAATAGATCAAAACTTTGTCTCTTGTTTCAAAAAGTTTTTAAAGAAAGGGAATGATCCTATACCAAAGGAAAGATTTCTAAAAGTATCCTGAAAAAAGTGTAAAAGAAAGAAAATCTAAAAACTCTATGTTAGTAAATCCTCCCCCACACTTATCTCATGCGTTGTCCTCAATGTATCGTGATGTATGTTTGCATGAAACAAATAGAGTGGGAAGGAAAAATCACCTCAAGGTGGTGGTTCCGGTTGTAGTCTGATTGGTCCACGAAATGCGGGCCAATCCAGTTTGCGTGGAGTCCGGAGGAACCCACCAGAGACCTCAATAATACAACCCATTATTATGATGTAAATATGGATGATTTTTATTATAAAGTTTAACCTATCTAATTTGCAAATTGTCAAAATAATTTCGGAGTCATTATTATTAACACCCTTGTCCCAAAATGGGGCATGAAAAGAAGAAATGATCGATTTGGACTCAGGAAGCACAGGAACGATCACTGACTCAGGAATTTGACTTAAGTCAATAAAGGTTCTAGAGTCGAGATTGGTTTACGAATCGGGTCCAAATCAAGAAGTTAAAATTCAAGTCCACATTCATTTTCCCACAATGGAATGTGACTTTCAAAGATTGGTGATTCAAGTTCAAAAATGACAGGTATGGGAATCAAAACTAACTCTAAAATGTTGCTCAATTTGGGTAGCGAAATAGGAGTCAATATTAATTCAGGAATTTGAACTGGATCACAAATTTGAGGATCGAAATCACATTCTTCATTAAGTTCAATTTCATAAAAATGAGAACTTGCCAATTTATCAATGGGACATTCAAAATTATGAAATTGGTCAAATTCAATTTGTTGATCATAAAAGATTGGAGATTCAATTTCATGATGGATTGGCACAGGATCCAATGTTGACTCGGAAAAAGCCTGAAATCAGGTAAAAACACCTCCATCATTAATGAATCAGGAAGTGAAATTAAATTACCAAGTTGAGGCTCAGGATCATATTCATGCTCAAGTTCAATTTTAGGAAAATGATAACTTGCCAAAATGTCAATGGGATTTTCAACATTTGAAGTTTGGTCAAGTTCAGATGGGTGTGCTGAAATTGAATCTTGGTTTCTAAAACAACATGATTCATGGTCTAGATTGATAAAGTTAGAGATATCTGGATTGGTCAAAGGTTGATTAGAATGAGTTTCTTCATTCCTACGAATGTTGACCAATTGACTCAGTTGTGATTCTAACCTATCAATAGACTGGGTAAAAGATTTTTTAAAATTGTTATTAGGTCTCATGCAAGATTTCTATATTCTTTTTTTAGCTCAGATTTTTCTTCAATTGATTGTTCTAGAAAGGGAGTGTAGGAATCTTGGTTTTGAAAACATTGTGAAGATTGTGAGTCTAACAAGTTGTGAGATTATCGCTCGGACTAACGCAAGAGTTTCTCAGTCAGTCCCAAGGTGGATGTTTGATCATTATGAAGAGGTGGGACTGAGTAAGACTCTTGAAAATATTGTGGAATTGGGGAAGCCAACATTTTCTGAAATTGTCGCTCGGCCTCCTACAGGTTGGCATCTATACTCTTTTCTAACTCAGATTTTTCTTCACATGGTGGTTCTAGAAAAGGAGTATAGGAAGCAAAATTGAGAAATGAGTATTGTGGATATTGTGAAGATTGTGGATAAGGTGGTTAAAAATTTGACTCAGGGGAGTTGAATCCCCATTGACTCTATGAAGAGTGAAAATTATTTTGGAAATTATGGTCATCAGATAAGCGGTATGGGTTATATTGAGTTGAATACTTCCAATCCCGATTATTTAGTTGGGTCACGTTGTCCAAAGCTGGGTTTGAGCTATTCAACAATGAGGCTGATGTGGATTCATATTAGGATTGAAAGAATTGTTATTGTTTAATTCCATTTAAGAAACAATCACAAACAAAAAAGAAAAGGCAAGCAACAAACAAAAAGAAAAGAAAAAAAATAAAAACCAAGCCTATACTAAGGTTGACCTAGACCTAGTCGACTCCTAACTGGGCGATTACCCGGGGGAGGTTGTTGTATGAATCCGACCACAAGCTAATGGCCAGGTAGGGGCAAAATACGGTGGGAGGTATCCGTGCTTAAGCAACGGGCCTTAATTACTCCAAACCAAGTTATCTTCGAGGCGTAACCTCTTAATCCCCAACCGTAGACACTGATTTCATAAGAGTAAGATTCAAAATAAGTTCCACCCTCGGTCAATCTCTTAATGAGTCCGAGATGTCCCTAGGGGCCAACGTCTATCAATTTTTATTAGAGCTTGGGTTGTATGAGTAGGGAGGTAGTTTTTGGGCTAAGGAAGGGTGATGAAATCCCCACCTTATCTTGTATTGGGTTATGCCCTTAAGTCAAATTCATGCAAGTGTGCAATATAGACAATAAGATAACACAAAGCGAAAAATTCACCCACGTGTTTGTTCTATGCTATATGCAATGTCATATGTACACCTCAATCCCGATCACAACAACAGAACAAAATACAGTTTATTGAAAATGAATTGACACGTGCCTAAATGCAAATGTCTAAACCATTTTTAAGCATCCAAATATCATATTTTAATTCTTTAATTTATTATAATGTGTAGGCAATCAAAGCAGAAAAATAGCAGCGGCAATACAACAATATATGCTACTTGCAAGAACCCTGCAAAAGATGAAATTCAAATGCCACAAAATTGCCGCGTTTGCGCGGCTTTTCTTGGGTTTTCGCGGCACAATTTAGGAAGTAGGGTCCCTACTTTCTAGAGTAGGGATATGCAAGCAAGACTATACTTCTACGATGCTAAGTTTTTGTAAAGATTGACCTGCACACCAAAATAGAGAAGAAAATGTTAACAAAAACGTGACATCAAAACCATTCCCATTCCCGGCAACGGCGCCACTTTTTTCTATTTTTCTTTTTTTTTTTGATCGGGCGGAACCAGCACTTGAAAATATGTGTTTTATGAAATCAATGAAAATATATATGTGCTAATGTTCTCTCGATACTTCCGTTATAGCATTGGCTCAATGGGTTGAAACCACAGGGATGGGAGGCGATAGAAGTATTAACAGTCCGTTAACGTGATATGTTAACAAGTTCTTCTTTGTTAAAGAATGAGAAAAAGAAGGAAGAAAAGGAAATCCAAAAGTGATAGATAGAGAAGACGATGAAAGCGGCGATGAGAAAACAAAAAAGAAGTGATTGTGGAATTAGTGGAAGAAAACAAGAAAGTAGAAAATGAGTCATAAAAGAAAATGATATAAGAAGAGGTTTTGGAAAAATGATAAAAGAGTTTGTAAATTGATTTTTAAAACAAGATAAAAGAAAACTCATGGCTACTAACTACTAATTGCTCTACTAACTATGCTAACCTCTTAGTGATAGTAGCCTCACATGGATCCATAGCCATCACTATTCCTTTGCTTTAAGAGACAATACAAAGCATGACTCATAAGATTATTCATCTACATTCAAACAACACATCCATACCACACAATAAGTTGCAAGCTACTATTAGATCATCAAAACCGGTTAGAGGTGAGCATGAAATAAAGAAGACATTGTAAGTTAGCAAGTTAGTGGGTTAGATGTTAGAAGTGTTAGAATGTCAGAATCCATCATCATGAGCCATCAATGGCTCTTGCAAGAGCAAGGCCTTGTAGAGTCTATTAGATTCATGTGAATTATCAAGTAAGTGGTTAGGTGGTTAGTAGTTGATTGTCATGAGAAGAAAGATTAGCAAAGCAACATGTAGAAGATGGAGAAGATTATAATGGAGAAGAAAGGAGGCACCTTTACATAGATTGTCACCATCTATTACATCATTCTCTCTCTATCTCTCTCTGAATCAACTCAGCCCTTATACATGATCTATAAAAGAAAAGAAAGCAAAAAATAAAAGAGAAAGAAAATCCTAATTTACAACAAAAAGAAAGAAAACCTAGCCTATTTTCAATCTGCTTCCGTTTTAGCTCCCTGCAGGAGTACTTATAGGCGAAAGAAGGATCTGGAAGGCGAGACACGACCACGCGTTGAAAATCGATGCGTGGGCCCACCATCTTGGCAATACCATGGACCTGGTCACTGGTTTTGGTGCGTAGGTTCGTGTCGCTTCGAGGACCATCCAGATATGCTCAAATTTGATTAATTTCGTCCAAATTTGCGTCAGACACCCGCAAGGGTCTAGGTTCAATACATCTTCTAGAAACTCCCTTACATGGCCTCTAAGAAATGCGGATTTAATTATTCGAAAATGAGTTTAATTAAGCTCTTATTACCCTTTTGCTCTCCTTGTTTTGATTATCTGCAAGAGAAATCAAAACACGGTTTAGACCGACATTTTATTCATAATCAGTAGGGAAATGCGATATAATAATGCAGAACTGTAGACTAATCACACCCCACACTTATCTTTTGCTCGTCTCAAGCAAGATAAGAAAAGAAAAACTATACTACAATTGTTATTATACCACTTTCGCAGGTGGCGCGATTGCACTGAGCGCATGCAACAAGCCGTTAAACCTCTAGGTTGCCCTTAGAGGAGGAGTTTTGTCCCCTGAGGGTTTTCAGCGGATTGCACCTACAAAATTCATAAAAAAAAAAGACAGATGTTAGTATTTTGAAAATGCATTTTGAAAGAGAGACAAGTTTTTGAAATAATTTTGCAAAAATATATGCGATCTAAGGTCATAAGTCCACGAAAAATTATTCTTTCTTAAACTTAATCTATATGAAAGATCTTGTCATCAATTAAGGTAAGAATTCAATATTGGATTGAATATTTTATTCTTCATAAAACCTAGATAATATGCACTTTGTGATAATGACGATTTCTGGGATTTCAACTCTAACCATCAAACCATTTATATATATATATATATATTCTTTTTTCTTCCTTTAGTTTTCTTAGGCTTTCTAATTTACCCGGGTAGTGAGCCTTTAACCGATGACTCCTAGACCGAACAGTCTTAGGGCACCAGATGAGAAAACATCCCTCGAGTTTAAGGACTCAAGTAAATAAGGGCACAAAACTAAGAGGGATTATTTGCTTCTTATGATCACCATTAGGCGTGAATAATCATGCTTCTTGAGGCATAGTTATCCTGCTTAATAAGTGATTTTTTTATTCAATTATACCATATATATTTTTTTCTTTTTATTATTATTATTATTATTGGCTTTATGACATTTTAGGTCATTTTATCCATCCCAAAAATTGTATTTGTGTGAAGTGCAAACTATCTAAGGCAAAAAATTCAAGATTAAATTATCTCCCCAATCTTTTATACTTAACCTATAATTGTAAACAAGATCCATTATTTTGACTAGGTTTAAGATGTCATAATTAATGCTTCCTTAATTTCTAAGATCATCTTAATTTTCTTAAAAATAGATCAAAACTTTGTCTCTTATTTCAAAAAGTTTTTAAAGAAAGAGAAAAATCCTATACAAAAGGAAAAATTTCTAATAATATCCTAAAAGAAGTGTAAAAGAAAGAAAATCTAAAAACTCTACGTTAGTAAACCCTCCTCCACACTAATCTCATGCATTGTCCTCAATGCATCGTGATGTATGTATGCATGAAACAAATAGAGAGGGAAGGAAAAATCACCTCAAGGTGGTGGTTGCTGTGGTGGTCTGATTGGGGCACGAAAGGCGGCCAAATCCAATTTGCATGGAGTCCAGAAAAACCCACCAGAAACCTCTATAATACAACCCACTGTAATGACATATATATGAATGATTTTTATTAAGAATTTTACCCCATCTAATTTTCAAATCTGCAAAATAATTTCAGAATCAATTTTATCAACACTTTTGTCCTAAAATGGAGTATGAAAAGATGGAATGATTGATTTGGGCTCAGAAAGTACATGAACTAATATCGACTCATGAAATTGACTTAAGTCAAGTAAAGGCTCAAGAGTCTAAATTGGTTCAGGAATTGGCTCCAAATCAAGAAACTGAAATCCTATTCCACATTCATTTTCCCATAACGGAATGTGACTTTCTAAGATTGGTGATTCAAGTTCAAGAATGACAGGTATGGGAACCAAAACTGACTCCAAAATGTTGCTCAAATTGGGTAGCGAAATAGGAATCAATATTGATTCAGGAATTTGAACTGGATTAGAAATTTGAGGATCGAAGTCACATTCTTCTCTGAGTTCAATTTCTTTGAAAGAAAAACTTGCCAATTTGTCAATGGGACAATCAAAAGTATGAAATTGGTCAAGTTCAATTTGTTGATCATAAAAAATTAGTGATTCAATTTCACGATGGATTGGAACAAGATCCAATACTGACTCAGGAAAAGGCCTGAAATCAGCTAAAAACACCTCAGTCATTATTGAATCAGGAAGTGAAACTGAATTACCAAGTTGAGATTCAGGACCATATTCATGCTCAAGTTCAATCTCAGGAAAAGGATAACTTGCTAAAATGTCAATAGGATTTTAAAATTTTGAAGTTTGGTCAAGTTCAAATAGGTATGCTGAAATTGAATCTTGGTTTCCACAATAACAAGAGTCCTGGGTCACATCAATAGAGCTAGAGATATCTGAATTGGTCAAAGGTTGATAAGATAGAGTTTCTTCATTCCTATAAATGCTAACCAATTGACTTAATTGTGTTTCCAACCTATTGATAGACTTGGCAGAAGATTTTTGAAATTGTAGCGCAGACTCCTACGAGATTTCTATACTCTTTTCTAGATGTAATGTTTCTCATGTGGATGTTCCAAAAAGGGAGTGTAGGAATCTTAGTTCCCAAAACAACAAGAGTCATGGGTCAAATCGATAGAGTTAGAAAAATCTGAATTGGTCAAAGGTTGATAAAGAGTTTTCTCATTCCTATAAATGTTGACCAATTGACACAATTGTGTTTCCAACCTATCGATGGACTGAGAAGAAGATTTTTAAAATTGTAGTGCAGACTCCTGCAAGATTTCTATACTCTTTTCTAGATGTGATTTTTCTTCAAGTGAATGGTCCAGAAAGGGAGTATAAGAATCTTGATTTTAGAAAGATAGTGAAGATTGTGAGTCCAACATGTTTTGAGATTGAAGCTCAGACTCATGCAAGAGTTCCTCAGTCAATCCCAAGATGGACATTTGATCATTTTGAAGAGGTGGGACTGAGAAAGGCTCTTGAAAATATTGTAGAATTGGGGAGGCTAACATTTTCTGAAATTACTGCTCGGCCTCTTGCAGGTTGGCATCTATACTCTTTTCTAACTCAGATTTTTCTTCACATGGTGGTTCTAGAAAAGGAGTATAGGAGGCAAAATTGGGAAATGGATATTGTGAAAATTGTGAAAATTTTGGACAAGGTGGTTGAAAATTTGACTCGGGGAAGGTGAATCCCCATTGACTCTGTGAAGAGTGAAAATTATTTAGAAAATTATGGTTATAAGATTGGAGGTATGGGTTGTATTGATTCAGATAAGTCAACCCAGTGTATTTGGTTGGTTCACATTGTAAAAAGCCGGTTGGAGTTATCCGAATCAAATAGGGTCGGTATGAAATATGGATTCATATTAGGATTGAAAGAATTGTTATTGTTGAATTCCATTTCACAAACAAAAAAGAAAAAGCAAACAACAAACAAAAAGAAAGAAAATCAAAACCAAGCCTATAGTAGGGTTGACCTAGACCTAGACGACTCCTAAGTGGGCGATTTTCTGGGGGAGGTTGTTGTATGAATCCGACCACAAGCTAATCGGCCAGGTAGGGGCAAAATACGATGGGAGGCATCCGTACGCAAGCAACGGACCTTAATTACGCCAAACCATGGTATCTTCGAGGCGTAACCTCCTAATCCCCAGCCTTAGACACCGATTTCACAAGATAAGATTCAAAACAAGTTCCACCCTCGGTCAATCTCTTAATGAGTCTAAGATGTCCTTAGGGGCCAACGTCTATTAATTTTTATTAGGGCTTGTGTTGTGTTAGTGGGGAGGTGGTTTTGGGGCCAAGGAAGGGTGATGAACCTGATTAGTCACATATATTGCATATACATTGTCACCTTACCATACTTTTTAGCTAATAAATCCTAATAATAAGTTTTCTTTTTCTCTGTTTAATGTAGGCCCAAGTGCTAAAAGAAAGGAAACAGAAGCAAGCCCAAAAGCCCACCAAATTCTGATTTAATTCAGAAGAAATTCGAAGTCAAAATCTGGCATATCAGAGAGGTTGAAAACCGGTTGAGAAGAATCCTCCCTGAATCAAGTGGTTGAAGCCAACAATCAAACGCTGTTTCGTCAAATCCTGGAGCAGAAACGAGAAAATCAGAAGAATATACAAGAAAATCATCAAATAAGGGATCTCCACCAACTGGGTGTGGCCACCTGGCCACACCAGGGCCACGAAAACGCGGCCCTAACTGCGTTTTCACGGCCATCTTGTGTCAGTTGGGGGAGCGTTTGCTCCCCCAATCTTCCCGGGATTCCCTCCTTTTGGTTTTTCCCTATAAATTCTAGTTTCAGCAGAGAAAAATATGACGACCATGCAGAGATAAGATTTAGTCTAGTTTTTCATTTTTTAGTGTAGGTTTTTGTTTTTCTTTTCATGTAATTTTTAGTTTTAATTTATGTAATTCAGAGGAGATCAGACTTTCATAGAAGAACGAGAACGAAGCTTGTGCTGAGAGTGACACCGGTGTAAGGTTTCTTTATTTTCTTTTATTGTTATGAAATGAATCTGTATTTTCTTTTTGTATGTACTTCGTTTTAGTGTTCTTCTTCTTCTTTTCTACTTCACTCTTCTTTTGGTACAATTGTCTTCCAAGTGAGTCTACAAGCATCGAAAGAGCCTTGCCTTTGCGAGTGCCACCGATAGCTCATGATGATTGATTTGAGTCTCTCTGTATCATTTCATGCTTGTTTTGTCTTGATGATGTAATGTGGAAGAGACAATAATCAACTCTTATGGGCTATGCGCTGATTGCCTCCACTTCAAGGTAACATCGTCGCCAAAGATTCAAGGTAAGCTTTTGGTCAAAAGAAAGTAAGTAATTATTTTTAGTTCTTCTTTCTTTTCTTGTAACTTTTAGTTTAGATCATCAACACGATATCTTCCAAATCTCTTTCACTCTTTCATTTTCTTTGTACATACTCATTTTCTGATTTTCTCCACCTTCTCATCTATCGCTTTCTTTTTAACTTTAACCTAACTCTCTTTTAAATTTTCATTTCTTAAAACAAAGAAGAACCTTCGTTTTTCTTCACAAAGATTTCAATACAAACCTTGAACGCTTCTATCGCTAACCCTCCTTGTGGATCACGACCCGCATAGCCACTTGCTATCGCGGTAGAATTGAGCACCTTACACATCTCTATTCTAAATCTGAAATTCTGTATTTTGTGTGCAGGTTCATGCTCAATCAAATTTTGGCGCCGTTGCCGGGGAGGGTAACAGTTTTTATTGAATTTTTGGAACTAAAACGAATTTTTCTTCTCTGTTGTAGGTTACAAGTCAAAGAAAACAAGAAAGAAGACTTGCAGTGACATATAAGTGGTCTTGGGCCTCTGCTCTAGAAAGCAGAGACCAAGTACCCTCTGAATTACCGCGTTTGCTCGGCCCTGGCCGCGGTTCCGCGGCAAGGAAGAGTTTACTACTGACTGTTCTTTTTGCAGGGCTGCTTGCTTTGCAAAATTATAGTTTTCTGCAAACTTTATTTCTTATATGCCATCACCAGAAGCCTGCTAATAAACCAGCAGTAAAACATTTGTTGAAAAAGTTAAAAAAATTGATTAGACGTTTGCATTTTAGGCACGTGTCTTTTCAATTCATTTACTTTACTGTTGAAAAGTACTGGAGCAGGTACGTTCGCATT
The DNA here is from genome assembly GCA_038442645.1 of Agave tequilana. NCBI lineage: Eukaryota > Viridiplantae > Streptophyta > Magnoliopsida > Asparagales > Asparagaceae > Agave > Agave tequilana. Next base: position 40,843 of record JAVJIF010014871.1, read on the forward strand.
GCATTTAGAATAGGACTCATCTCTTGGTTAATTTACATCGCTTTGAGTGAATCTTGTTTGCATATCTTGTACACTTGCACAAACTGATCTTAAGGGCACCACCCAATAATAAGATAAGGTGGGGATTTAATCACCCTTCCTTGGCCCAAAAATCAGATTCCAAGCACTCACTAACCCAAGCCTAAATAAAAATGAGTAGACGTTGGCCCTAGGGACATCTCGAACTCAATTAGGAGATTATCCTAAGGGGGAATGGTGTTGGAATTTGACTCCTGCCAAATCAGTGTCTAGGAAAGGGAGTAAGGGCCGAAAGCCTAAAGATTGGTGTTTATTTAATTAAGGAACGTCTTTTGACGGATAACCTCCCACCAATCTTGCCCTGACCTGGCTGATTAGCTTGTGGTCAAAGTCTGCATTATACCTCCCGTAGACAGTCTAACCAGTTAGGAGTCGTCTAGGTCATAGGTCTACCCTAACTTAGTTTAGAATTTTTCTTTTTATTTGTTTGCTTATTTGTTTGTTTTTTTTTCTTCTTTGTTTGTATTCTATTGTGTGATATGGCTTATAATAACAATTTTTTCAATTTTAATAGTAATCCATATTACACACCGACCTCTTTTTCGGATATTACCAACCCGGCATATCATAACTTTAACCAACTCAGTGTGCCGGATTGGTCTTATCCGAATCAATATAACCCATGTCCCCAATCTTATAACCATAATTTCCATGATAATTTTAACTCTTCACAGAGTCAATGGGGATTCACCTCCCCCGAGTCCAATTTTCAACCAACTTGTCCTCCTTATCCACCTAGTCCACAATATTTTCAAGATTCATACTCGGTTCCACCAGTCCAAAATAGAAAACCATCAATTTTGGAAATGAGTATGCGTGAGTCCAAACAAAAATCACAAAATCTGATGGACTCACAATTTCACTACCAATTCCAAAACAACACTTCATCTTTTCAACAAGACGATGAACCCATCAACTATGAAAAGATACTTGAAGCCATGACTCAGGCTCAAAACGCTCGTAATTGTGACATAGATATGATGGTCGAATCTCTACGTTCTCACCGTTTGACCAGTTCTGATGTCGCTAACCATTCTATTAGAGCCGAAGAGTCATGTTGTTTTGGAAGTCAAGGTTCCATTTCAGAACAATCATTTAAACTTACCCAAATTCTAAATTTTGAAAATGATATTGATAGTTTGGCAAGTTATTCCTTTCCTGAAATAGAACTTGAGAATGAATATGATCCTGAACCTCAACTTAGTGATTCAATTCTACTTCCTGATTCAATAATGACTCCGGTGTCTTCACCTGATTTCAATCTTTTTCCGGAGTCAACATTGGATCCTGTGCCAATTCATCTTGAAATTGAATCACCCATCTTTGATGATCATATTGAACTTGACCAATTTTACACTTTGAAAGTCTTATTGACAAATTGGCAAATTCTCATTTTTATGACATTGAACTCAATGAGAAATGTGACCTAGATTCTCAAATCTGTGATCCAGTTCAAATTTTCGAATCAATATTGACTCCTGTTTTGTTACCCGACTTGAGTAATATTTTAGAGTCAGTTTTGATTCCCACACCTATCATTCTTGAACTTGAATCACCAATATTAAGTCACATTCCATTGTTGGAAAATAAATGTGGACTTGAGTTTCAACTTCTTTACTTGGACCCGCTTCTTGAACCAATCTCGACTCCTGAACCTTTACTTGACTTAAGTCACCTTCCTGAGTCGGTTTTAGTTCCTATACTTCCTGAGTCCAAGTCAATCATTCTATCTTTTCATACTCCATTTTGGGACAAGGTGGTTGATAAATTTGACTCCGAAATTAATTATGGAATTTGAAAATTAGATGGGGTTAAATTCTTAATAAAAATCCTTCATGGATACATCATTTTAATGGGTTATATTAGAGAGATTTTTGGTGAGTTCCTCCGAACCCCACGAAAAGTCGATTGGGCCGCATTTCGTGACCCAATCAGACCACCACCGGACCACCACCTTAAGGTAACATTTTCCTTCCCTTTCTTCTTTTTTTCATGCATCTATGCATTAATTCATACATTGAGGACAATGCATGAGATAGGTGTGGGAGAGGGTTCTAACATAACTTAGGTATAAAAAATAAAAAAATAAAAATTAACATTTTCTTTACTTTTAAAAACTTTTTGAAAATAGAAACAATATTTTGACATATTTTTTTAAGAAATTAAGTCAATTTTAAGGAATAGGAAAATCAAAATTAGGATTTCTTAAATTTGGTCAAAATAAGATTATTTGTTTGATTTTTAGAGTTAGGAAGATAATTTGTCAAAGTAATTTAGTCTTGATCTTTACCTTAATGAAATATGCATACTTCATACACTTACACACTTAAGGTTCAAAAACAAAGATTCTTATGCCTTATATATAAAAAAAATAAAAAATAAAAATATCTATGAAAGAAAAACAAATCTAATTATTGATTAACTAAGTACTTTGGCCTAAGCAAGCCTTAGTATTTATGCGAAAGATGATTAGATAAGTTTGAGAAAAAAATATATATAAAAATCCTCTGATTAAGCTGGGTGATTAAGCTGGGTATTTGTGCCTAATAATGCATAAGTATTCACGCCTAAAAGGGGTTCATATAATAAAATCCTTAGTTTTGTGGCCTTGTTTGCTCGAGTCCTTAAGTCCTTGGGGTGTTTTCTCACCCGGTGCCCTAAGACCGTTTGGTTTGGGAGTCATCGATTAAAGGCTCGTTACATGGGCAGATTAGAAAGCCTAATAGAACTAAGGAATAATACCACAAAAATTATATATATATAAATAAATAAGGCATAAGAGTTAGAGTTAATGAACCCTTAGTCAAAATTTTCACAATCACAAGGTGCATATGACTTAGGGTAAAGTAATAGACTAGATGAGAAGTACAATTTGACTCCTTACTTTGATTGATAACAAATTTTTTAATAGAGACTAAGTTTAGGAATGAAAAATTCAGTTTTCCTATAACTTATAGATTGCTTAAATCTTACAATTATAATTCAAATATTTTTCTCTTTCAAAATGCTTTTCAAAAATACTAACTCTTTGTTTCTCTTTTCTTTATGGATTTTGTAGGTGTAATCCACTGAAAACCCTCACGAGACAAAACTTGTCCTCTAGGGGTAACCTAGAGGTTTAACGGCTTGTTGCACATGCTCAGTGCAATCGAGTGACCTGCGAAAGTGGTCTAATAATCCTTAGTATAGTTCAGTTGTTTTGCTCAAGGACGAGCAAAAGATAAGTGTGGGGGTGTGATTAGTCAGATATATTGCATATACATTGTCACCTTACCATACTTTTTAGCTAATAAATCCTAATAATAAGTTTTCTTTTTCTCTGTTTAATGTAGGCCCAAGTGCTAAAAGAAAGGAAACAGAAACAAGCCCAAAAGCCCACTGATTGAGATTTTGATAATTGAAATAAAGTTCAGAATTCTTAGTCTCAATGCGAATCCGCTGTAGCAAGGGCTCAAGCGGGTCGTGATCCTCAGGGAAGGATGCGATGAAAGCTTTTCGACTCGATTCCTCTGTATGCTTCAAGTAAGAAAAGAGAGATTAGATTGGTGATGAAAATATGAGATTAAAGACGTGGTTTTGCTGATCTTCTACCACAACCCTATTGCAAGTTAAGGAGCTTGATCTTCATCTTAAGATTGATATGATTCACCCTAGGTCATTACAAATAATTCAAGCAAGAAAAATCAATGCTAGATTCTTACTAAGTTACATAATCTAAAAACTAAACTATGGTTCATCCTAACATCTAGGTGCAGCCTAATAAAAGACGAATCTCAAACTTATGCTGTCCTAGTTCTTAAGTTGAAGTCATGAAAAGCCTTTTTAATATGCAACCTAGATTAGGATTTCTAGGTATTTGTTTAATCTTCTAGAAAAATTGTTTTTAATACCTAGGGTTTCGATTGATGTTCCTTAATCAGATCTAGGCTTAACTGCTCTAGGGTTGCTTCAAGAGTCTCAGCAAACCACTTGAGAGATTTAGTTCTTCATTATTTTTTTCTTTTCAAATTTTTTATTTTTTTTTATTATTTTTTTATGAGAAAGATTGTAAGGAAAAGAAAACGAAAACAAGAAGAGATCACAGATTAAAACAAAGAGAGATCATAAAAGAAATAAAGTAAAGTTGCAGAAATTAAAAGAGAACAAAAGAGTGACCTTTATTTCGTTGAATCTCCGGTTACACAATCGTCTCCTTCTTCTCCACAAATAGCATGAAATAAAAATTACAACTTTGAATAAAAGTGGCTAAAGAAAACCCTAATCGTCTCTGCCTGCCCTGTACGTTGTACTGCAGGGGCTATTTATAGGTGCAGAGGGAATCAGAGTCCCAGTCGAACTCCCCTACGAAATCTGGTACAGGGATAAGATCAAATTGTCGCGCCCTGCCGCGCGTCCGCGGCTCTTTGGTGGCTTCTGGCCGCGCGCTTTGGCGCGTGGCCTCTCCTGGTCCGTCCATGTGGGCACCTGCTTCTAGAAGTGTGATCCTGGCTCTCCATCTTGGGATTTCGAGATAACTTAGTAATCAAGTTACCTTGATTTCAAATATCCCAAATCTTTTATCCACGAATTTTGGGCTTTTATCCTCATCCTGCAAGTGTTTAGGGTTGGGTAGAAGTCTATCCTTCCCTAATCTCTGATATTTGCAACTTTTAGCCCTTGTATTTGCATTTTGACTCTTTGTATTTGCGCTTTTTCACCTGGGCTTCAAACATGGGCTTGGATCTGGGCTTTTGGGCTCTTTAAGCTTTATTCTTTATTAAATTGATAATTTGAGGCCTGCACATATTAAATAAAGAAATATTAATAAATGTGCATTATAATATGAATAAACGTGCAAATGCGATGGTATATATGATGACAATTATGCATTTTTCACTACCTATCACACCCCCACACTTATCTTTTTGCTCGTCCTCGAGTAAAAATCAAAAAGAAAGAGAAAAATCTAACCTAACTAACTCACTTTCGTAGGAATCACGGTTGCACTTAGCATGTGCAACAAGCCGTTAAACCCCTAGGTTACCCTAGAGGACGAGTGTTGTCTCGTGAGGGTTTTCAGCGGATTACACCCACAAAATCCATAAAAAGGAAAATATTTGAATTATTATTGAAGAGACTAAGTAGTCTATAAGTTTTAGGATTATCATTTTTATTCATTCTTCAAACCTGGTCTTTATAAAATCAATTGTTATTCATTTTAGGTAAGGATTAAAATTGAATTTCTAATATAGTCTTTTTCGTTACCAAAAGTCATACGCACCCTTGTGAATCTAGGAATTCCTTAACTTGGACTCTCATGCCTCTTTATTATTTTTATAACATCATCTAATTTTCTTTCGTGTAAGTATCAAGGCTTCTTGAGGCCCTCATACCTAACTAATTGACTATTAGATGTGTTAATATATATATATATATATATTTTTTTTGGCATGTATAACTCATCTAATTTTCTTTCGTATAAGTATCAAGGCTTCTTGAGGCCCTCATACCTAACTAATTGATTATTAGATGTGTTAATACATATATTATATTTCTTAGTTTTCTTAGGCTTTCTAATCCACCCATGTAGCGAACTTAAAGTCGATGACTCCCAAACCGGTTGGCTTTAGGGCACCAGGTGAGAAAACACCCCGCGGACTCAAATTCGAGTGAACTAGGCCCCAAAACTAAGGACTTTATTTTATTTACTCACCTTTAGGCATGAATACTTATGCTTCTTGAGGCACATGTATCAGCTTAATTGGTGATTTTTTTTTTCTCTTTTTTTTTTTTATATATGAGGCACAAGGTCTTTGTCTTAGAATCCTAGATATGCATTTGGTATGCACATTTCATTAAGGTAAAAATCAAGACTAATTATTTATTCAATTTCTCCTCCTATACCTAAAATTTAAACAATTTATTTATTTTGACCAAGTTTTTAGAAATCCTAATCATGATTTTCCTAATCCTTAAAACTAACTTAGATTTCTTTCAAAAAATAAGTCAAAATATTGTCCTTTTTATAAAATTTTTATATATATATATATATATATATATTTTTTTTTCAGATTTTTTTTTTTTTTTATATTACATACCCTTCCCCCACACTTGTTTCATGCATTGTCCCTAATGTATGAATGAAATGTATGGATGCATGAACTGGCAGAAAGATATAATCACCGATATAGTGGGTCAAAAAGACCCATCGCCGCATTAGCTTCCGGCACAGACTCCAAAAAGATTTTAAGACGTTGACCATTTACCTTGAATGAATTGCCATTTTTGGGATCGTAGATCTCTATGGCTCCGTGTGGAAACACCGTCTTAACAATGAATGGTCCTGTCCATCGTGACTTCAATTTACCGGGAAAGAGATGAAGTCTAGAGTTGTAAAGTAAAACTTTTTGTCCTTGGACAAAAGTTTTTCTCGTGATGAATTTATCGTGAAAAACCTTAACTCTATCCTTCGCAATCTTCGCATTCTCGTATGCATCATTCCTCAACTCCTCTAGTTCAGAAATTTGTAATTTCCGAAACTCACCGGCCTTATCTAAATCGAAATTTAGCTGCTTAATTGCCCAAAGGGCCCGGTGCTCTAGCTCGACAGGAAGGTGGCAAGCCTTTCCAAAGACCAGTCTGTAGGGAGACATTCCTAGAATCGTCTTAAAGGCAGTCCTATATGCCCATAGGGCATCCACCAGTTTGGTGGACCAGTCCTTCCTATTCTGATTCACAATCTTCTCCAAAATGAGCTTGACTTGTCTATTAGAAACTTCTACCTGCCCACTAGTTTGAGGATGGTAGGGCGTAGACAACTTGTGGGTAATGGCATATTTTCGCATAAGAGCTTCAAAAGTTCTATTCCAAAAATGTGTGCCATTGTCGCTAATGATGGCTCGAGGGATTCCAAAGCGTGAGATGATATTATCTTTCAAGAATTTGACAACAACTTTGTTGTCATTTGTCTTGCAAGGGACAGCTTCTACCCATTTCGACACATAGTCTACGGCCAACAAGATGTATTGGTGCCCAAACGAATTCGGGAAGGGTCCCATAAAATCGATGCCCCATACATCGAAAAGTTCTACTTCTAGGATGGGATTTAAGGGCATCATATTTCGTTTGGAAATTCTTCCTATCATTTGACATCTTGTGTAAGTCTTGCAATACTCAAATGCATCTCTAAACACAGTTGGCCAATAAAAGCCACTTTGCAGAATTTTCTCGGCAGTTTTGCGAGGACCAAAATGTCCACCGCAAGCAAACTCATGACAAAAAGCTAGCACGCTTCTAGTCTCCTCGTCGGGGACACATCTCCTAATGATTTGATCGCTACAATATTTGAAAAGATAAGGATCTTCCCACATGTAATACCGAACTTGAGACAAGAATCGGTATCTATCCTGTTTAGACCAACTAGGTGGTGTTTGGTTTGTGACTAAGTAATTTACTATGTCAGCAAACCATGGCTCCTTAGAGATGGCTAGAAATTGCTCATCGGGAAAACTGTCATTGATGGGCAGCTCGTCAGAAGGTGCGTTTGGCACACGAGAGAGATGGTCAGCTACGACATTTTCGACACCTTTTTTATCTCGAATTTCGAGATCGAATTCTCGAAGGAGAAGGATCCAACGAATGAGTCGGGCCTTCGCATCTTTTTTAAGCATAAGGTATCGAAGAGCAGAATGGTCGGTGAAAATCGTGGTCTTGGTCCCAAGTAGGTATGGGCGGAATTTCTCCAAAGCGAACACTACTGCCAAGAATTCCTTCTCGGTTGTAGTATAGTTCATTTGGGCGTCATTGAGCGTCCTACTCGAATAATAGATCACGTGTTGCTTGCTGTCCTTACGCTGTCCTAAGACAGCACCTATCGCAAAATCTGAGGCATCGCACATGATCTCAAAAGGCTTGGACCAGTCCGGAGGTGAGATGATAGGAGCAGAGATAAGCTCCATTTTCAATTTCTCCCATGCACTATGGCACCTATCATCAAAGATGAAGGACACGTCTTTAGCTAGAAGGTTTGTAAGGGGTCTAGCAATTTTGCTAAAGTCCTTAATGAACCTACGATAAAATCCGGCGTGTCCTAAGAAAGACCGAATGTCCTTCACGCATTGCGGAAGTGGAAGTCTCGCTATGATCTCCACCTTGGCCTTGTCTACCTTAATCCCTTCCCTAGATATCTCGTGACCTAGGACAATCCCATGTTGCACCATGAAGTGACACTTTTCCCAATTTAGGGTCAAGTTCTTTTTGGTGCACCTACTCAGCACTAGCTCCAAGTGATGGAGACACTGGTCAAATGAATTTCCATAGACGGAGAAGTCGTCCATGAAAATTTCTAAGAAACGCTCAACCATATCAGAAAACAGGCTTAACATACAACGTTGGAATGTGGCGGGGGCATTGCACAAGCCGAAAGGCATTCGACGGTAGGCAAATGTCCCAAATGGACACGTGAACGTTGTCTTCTCTTGATCCTCCTGCGCTATAGGAATTTGGTTATACCCTGAATAACCGTCCAAAAAGCAGTAATACTCATGACCTGCTAATCTTTCCAACATTTGGTCAATGAAAGGGAGGGGAAAATGATCTTTCCTAGTGGCTGCGTTCAACTTGCGGTAGTCTATGCATACTCTCACCTTGGTAGGCAATCGTGTTTGCACTAACTCATGCTTGTCGTTCTCTACCACAGTAAAACTAGACTTCTTAGGGACCACATGCATTGGGCTAACCCATTCGCTATCGGAAATGGGATAAATGATCCCATTATCTAACAGTTTCACTATTTCGGCGTGTACAGCCTCCTGCATGAGTGGGTTTAGCCTACGCTGTGGATCCCTCTTCGGTCTAACCCCTTCCTCTAGATGGATACGATGCTGGACTATCGTAGGGCTCAGTCCCTTGATATCTGCCATAGTCCAACCAATGGCTTCCCTATGTCTCCTAAGGGTTGCCAGCAGGTCCTCCTCTTGCCTATTGGTCAAATTAGATGCAACTATGACCGGTAACGTCTCTTGTTCACCTAGGTAGGCGTACTTAAGATGTTTGGGCAAGGCTTTTAACTCCAAAGAAGGAGTTGGCTCGATGGGTGGAGGAGTTAAGCTAGAATCTCCCATCTCTATAGAACTCAGATTTGATTCCCATTCGATCTCATCAAGACTGATATCACTTGTTTCTAACTCTTCCTCTTTCTCTGACTCAAATATGATCTCATCATTATGCTCACTCGTCATGTTCTCAATGGAGTTAACCTCAAAAGGTTGGTCGGTTACATCGTAGGGATGCTTACCTAGGTTGAAAACATTGACTTCCTTGGTCATATCCCCAAAAGTCAGTCTCATGGAACCGTTTCTACAATTTATAATTGCATTAGCGGTTGCTAGGAACGGTCTTCCTAAGATAACGGGAGTTTGGGACCTAGGATTAGACACAGGTTGTGTCTCTAAGACAATGAAATCGACCGGGTAAATGAATTCTCCAACCCGTATGAGAACGTCATTGATCTCTCCCTTTGGAACTTTGATAGAGCGGTCAGCCAACTGAATAGTAACTTGGGTCGGGTTGAGTTTACCTAATCCAAGTTGTTGATACACGGAGAAAGGGAGCAAATTGATGCTGGCTCCTAAATCGTGGAGTGCTCGATTGATTTCGGCTCGACCTATCGTGCAAGAAATGGTGGGGCAACCTGGGTCCTTATACTTGATAGGGATCTGGTTGGACAGTAGCTCACTAATGTTAGTGGCTAGAAAAACCTTCTTAGGCACATTAGTCTTTCTTTTCTTGGTGCACATGTCCTTAATGAATTTGGCATAACTAGGGACCTGTTGGATTGCATCAAGAAGTGGAATGTTGAGCCTAACTTGATTGAACACCTCTAATAATTTCTCCATGTGTGCATTGTTGTTGCTTCTAAGCCTATTTGGAAATGGAGCTATAGGCTGGTGCAACTGATCTGCTGACTTTTCAGCTTCAGTTTCCTTGGGACTGGATGGAGAAGGAGTGGAGCTAGATGGAATGGATGGCTGAGATGGATCCGATGGCATAGATACTTGATTATCAACTTGTTTCCCCGATCTGAGTGTATGAACCATATGATACTGATTTGGGTCTTGAACCTCATTGGCTGGCCTAGGATTCCTAGGATTTGGCAATGGTTGACTCGGTAGGGTACCCCTCTGTCTCTCTTGCTGGTTCAATTGGAGCTCTATCCTACTTAGGACTTGAGCCAGCGTGTCTTGGCTTTTGACTAGGGTATCCACCTTTCTTTCCAAATTTGAAAGTCTTGTCTCCATTTGTGAATTTTGGAAAGACGGTGGAGGATTAGGGAAATTTTGTTGATAGGGCGGATTTTGGAAGTTGTTGGAGAATTTGGGCCTCACTTGATCATTGTTGCTTGGGCCCCATGAAAAATTGGGATGGTTTCTCCAACCGGGATTGTAGGTGGGTGCATAAGGATTGTTGGCGGGCCTTGTGAAGGCCGCACTCATATGTTCGGGCAAGCTTTGATGCGCGATGAAAACAGGACATTCCTCAAACACATGGTTCATATCTTGACAATAAGTACAGCCCGCCGAAGATGTTGGGCTGACTTGGTTCACAGAGACTGGCTCTTTCGTTTCAAGAGCCTCTAGTCTACGCATAACAGCAGCTAACTTAGCATCGGTTGCTACGTTGGCCTCAATGGAATGGATACCTCCTTTAGAAGAAGTAGGGTCATTAGTCCTAGATTTTTCAGGAGTAGGGTCCCATTGGATGGATTTTTCAGCTAATTCCTCAAACAATGTCCATCCTTCATCTTCATTCTTTTGCAGAAATCCTCCTTGACACATGGATTCTAACAGTGTTTTAGTAGAATAATCTAATCCATCATAGAGAACTTGGCAAAGTCGCCATTTCTCTATCCCATGGTGAGGACATTGGGCAAGGAGATCCTTAAAACGCTCGAAGTATTTCCAAAAAGGTTCATTGGCTGTTTGCTTAAACTAGAGGATATTCTTCCTAATCAGTGCAGTTTTGTGAACGGGATAAAATTTCTTTAAGAAGGCCTTAATGAAATTATCCCAAGAAGATATTGAACCGGCCTCTAGACTGTAGAGCCATTTCTTTGCTAAATCCTTCAAAGCAAAGGGGATAAACCTAAGTTTGATAGCATCGTCTCCTAACTTAGGTATATTCATCATTTGACATACTTCTTCAAATTCCCTTATGAAGAAGTATGCATCCTCAGATTCAAGTCCATGAAATTTGGGAAGAGTGTTGATGTATTGTGGCTTGAGTTCATATGGGTCAACACTTTCGATAGTGAGCTGGATGCAAGAAGGAAGAGAGGTTCTAATAGGATAGAACCTATCTTGGAGTGACTGTGATTGTGCCATGTGTGAGTCGGGCTTGAGCTCGGGTGGTGAACTAGTTCTAGTTAGCCTGGATGTAAGTGGGTCTCTCGACCAAGCGGTCATGCACAATCAGCAAACAAGTTCACCCAATCAATCAAAAAAAAAGAAAAACAATCAAAATCCTAATCTAGGGTAAGCCTTGACCTAGACGACTCCTAACTTTAGACTGTCCTTAGGAGGTCTACTGTCGACGTTAACCACAAGCTAATCGGCCAGGTAGGTGGCAAGACCGGTGGGAGGTTTTCCGTCAGAGACGTTCCTTAATTAAATAACCACCGTTCTTCGGGCTTTCGGCCCTCAATCCCCTGCCTAGACACCGATTTGACAAGAGTTAATTTCGAACAATTTTCCTCCTTCGGTCAATCTCCTATTGAATCCGAGTTAACCTAGGGCCAACGTCTAGTCAAATTTTACTTAAGGTTAGGGTTGTGAGTGTGACGGATATGATTTGTGGGCCAAGGAAGGGTGATGAAATCCCCACCTTATCTTGCTTATGGGTTATGCCCTTAAGATGAATTAGTGTACGTGTAAAGCGGTAGAAAAGTAATCACTCAAGAAAGCAGTAAACAACAAAGAGTGTTTCCTAATCTATATGCTATGCAAACGTACCTTGTCGCCAGCACTCTTCAACAGAATTAAAAAAAATGTAAATAGACACGTGCCCTAAATGCAAGAGTCTAAAATTTTTTTTTTTATTTTCAACAAATGGGTTAATGTTAATTATTAGCAATTGCAGAGTGATCACAGAGAAAAATAATCACAGCAGTAAGCAGATTTTTGCAATGCAAAGCAACCTGCAGAAATTTCTGTGAGTAGTTAACTACTCTTGCCGCGTTTCTGCGGCTTTTGCCGCGGATCTGCGGCAAAGGAGTAGGCCCAAGTGCTCTGCCTTCGAGGGCAGAGGCACAGGGTTGCAATATGTAATTTCTGCTGCTCTGTTTCTGTATCCTGTTCTCTGTACCTGCAACAGAAAGAAAAAAGATAGTTAGATCGAGGAAATCGTGCCGTTCCTTCCCCGGCAACGGCGCCAAAATTTTGATTGAGATTTTGATAATTGAAATAAAGTTCAAAATTCTTAGTCTCAATGCGAATCCGCTGTAGCAAGGGTTCAAGCGGGTCGTGATCCTCAGGGAAGGATGCGATGAAAGCTTTTCGACTCGATTCCTCTGTATGCTTCAAGTAAGAAAAGAGAGATTAAATTGGTGATGAAAATATGAGATTAAAGACGTGGTTTTGCTGATCTTCTACCACAACCCTATTGCAAGTTAAGGAGCTTGATCTTCATCTTAAGATTGATATGATTCACCCTAGGTCATTACAAATAATTCAAGCAAGAAAAATCAATGCTAGATTCTTACTAAGTTACATAATCTAAAAACTAAACTATGGTTCATCCTAACATCTAGGTGCAGCCTAATAAAAGACGAATCTCAAACTTATGCTGTCCTAGTTCTTAAGTTGAAGTCATGAAAAGCCTTTTTAATATGCAACCTAGATTAGGATTTCTAGGTATTTGTTTAATCTTCTAGAAAAATTGTTTTTAATACCTAGGGTTTCGATTGATGTTCCTTAATCAGATCTAGGCTTAACTGCTCTAGGGTTGCTTCAAGAGTCTCAGCAAACCACTTGAGAGATTTAGTTCTTCATTATTTTTTTTCTTTTCAAATTTTTTATTTTTTTTTATTATTTTTTTATGAGAAAGATTGTAAGGAAAAGAAAACGAAAACAAGAAGAGATCACAGATTAAAACAAAGAGAGATCACAAAAGAAATAAAGTAAAGTTGCAGAAATTAAAAGAGAACAAAAGAGTGACCTTTATTTCGTTGAATCTCCGGTTACACAATCGTCTCCTTCTTCTCCACAAATAGCATGAAATAAAAATTACAACTTTGAATAAAAGTGGCTAAAGAAAACCCTAATCGTCTCTGCCTGCCCTGTACGTTGCACTGCAGGGGCTATTTATAGTTGCAGAGGGAATCAGAGTCCCAGTCGAACTCCCCTACGAAATCTGGTACAGGGATAAGATCAAATTGCCGCGCCCTGCCGCGCGTCCGCGGCTCTTTGGTGGCTTCTGGCCGCGCGCTTTGGCGCGTGGCCTCTCCTGGTCCGTCCATGTGGGCACCTGCTTCTAGAAGTGTGATCCTGGCTCTCCATCTTGGGATTTCGAGATAACTTAGTAATCAAGTTACCTTGATTTCAAATATCCCAAATCTTTTATCCACGAATTTTGGGCTTTTATCCTCATCCTGCAAGTGTTTAGGGTTGGGTAGAAGTCTATCCTTCCCTAATCTCTGATATTTGCAACTTTTAGCCCTTGTATTTGCATTTTGACTCTTTGTATTTGCGCTTTTTCACCTGGGCTTCAAACATGGGCTTGGATCTGGGCTTTTGGGCTCTTTAAGCTTTATTCTTTATTAAATTGATAATTTGAGGCCTGCACATATTAAATAAAGAAATATTAATAAATGTGCATTATAATATGAATAAACGTGCAAATGCGATGGTATATATGATGACAATTATGCATTTTTCACTACCTATCACCCACCAAATTCTGATTTAATTCAGAAGAAATTCGAAGTCAAAATCTGGCATATCAGAGAGGTTGAAAACCGGTTGAGAAGAATCCTCCCTGAATCAAGCGGTTGAAGCCAACAATCAAAGGCTGTTTCGTCAAATCCTGGAGCAGAAACGAGAAAACTAGAAGAATATACAAGAAAATCATCAAATAAGTGATCTCCACCAACTGGGTGTGGCCACCTGGCCACACCAGGGTCGCGGAAACGCGGCCATCTTGTGTCAGTTGGGGGAGCGTTTGCTCCCCCAATCTTCCCGGGATTCCCTCCTTTTGGTTTTTCCCTATAAATTCTAGTTTCAGCAGAGAAAAATATGACGACCATGCAGAGATAGGATTTAGTCTAGTTTTCCATTTTTTAGTGTAGGTTTTTGTTTTTCTTTTCATGTAATTATTAGTTTTAATTTATGTAATTCAGAGGAGATCAGACTTTCATAGAAGAACGGGAACGAAGCTTGTGCTGAGAGTGACACCGGTGTAAGGTTTCTTTCTTTTCTTTTATTGTTATGAAATTGAATCTGTATTTTCTTTTTGTATGTACTTCGTTTTAGTGTTCTTCTTCTTTTCTACTTAACTCTTCTTTTGGTACAATTGTCTTCCAAGTGAGTCTACAAGCATCGAAAGAGCCTTGCCTTTGCGAGTGCCACCGATAGCTCATGACGATGGATTTGAGTCTCTCTGTATCATTTCATGCTTGTTTTGTCTTGATGATGTAATATGAAAGAGACAATAATCAACTCTTATGGGCTATGCGCTGATTGCCTCCACTTCAAGGTAACATCGTCGCCAAAGATTCAAGGTAAGCTTTTGGTCAAAAAAAAGTAAGTAATTATTTTTAGTTCTTCTTTCTTTTCTTGTAACTTTTAGTTTAGATCATCAACATGATATCTTCCAAATCTCTTTCACTTTTCATTTTCTTTGTACATAGTCATTTTCTGATTTTCTCCACCTTCTCATCTATCGCTTTTTTTTAACTTTAACCTAACTCTCTTTTTCATTTTCATTTCTTAAAACAAAGAAGAACCTTCGTTTTTCTTCACAAAGATTTCAATACAAACCTTGAACGCTTCTATCTCTAACCCTCCTTGTGGATCACGACCCGCATAGCTACTTGCTATCGCGGTAGAATTGAGCACCTTACACATCTCTATTCTAAATCTGAAATTCTGTATTTTGTGTGCAGGTTCAAGCTCAATCAGAACCCTACCTTATCTTGTATGGGTTTTGCCCTTAAGTCTAATTCATGCAAGTGTGCAATATAGACAAGAATATAACACAAAGCGATAAATCACCCACGTGTTTGTCCTATACTATATGCAATGCCATATGTACACCTCAGTCTATATCACAACAATAGAACAAAATACAGTATATTGGAATTAAAATTTGACACGTGCCTAAATGCAAATGTCTAAACCGTTTTAAAAGCGTCCAATTATTGTATTTTAGTTCTTTAATTATTGCAGTGTATAGGCAATCAAAGTAGAAATTTAGCAGCAGAATATGACAATATATGCAACTTGCAAAGTCCCTGCAAAAGACAAAGTACAAATGCCACAAATATGCCCCATTTTCGCGGCTCTTCTTTGATTTCCATGGCAATGTTTTATAGGCAAGCTTTCTACTTTCTAGAGCAGGGAGAGGCAAGCAAGAATAGGCTTCTGCAAAATACAAATTCTGTAAAAATTGCCCTGCACACTAAAGCAGAGAAGAAAATGTTAACAAAAATGTGAAATCAAAACCATTCCTATCCCCGGCAACGGCGCAAAAAATTTGATCGGGCGGAACCAGCACTTGAAAATATGTGTTTTATGAAATCAATGAAAATGTATATGTGCTAATGTTCCCTCGATACTTCCGTTATTGCATTGGCTCAACGGGTCGAATCCACAGGGATGGGAAGCGATAGAACCATTAACAGTCCGTTCACGTGATATGTTAACAAGTTCTTCTTTGTTAAAGAATGAGAAATAGAAGAAAGAAAAGGAAATCCAGAAGTGATAGATAGAGAAGGCGATGAAAGCGGCGATGAGAAAATAAAAGAGAAGTGGTTGTGGAATTGGTGGAAGAAAAAAAGAAAGTAGAAAATGAGTCATAAAAGAAAATGAAATAAGAAGAGGTTTTGGAAAACTGATAAAAGATTTGTAAATTGATTTTTAAAATAAGATAAAAGAAAACTCATGGCTACTAACTACTAATGACTCCACTAACCATGCAAACCTCTTAGTGATAGTTACCTCACATGGATCCTTGGCCATCACTAATCTTTGGCTTCAAGAGACGATACAAAGCATGGCTCATAAGATTGTTCTTCTACATTCAAACAACACATCCATACCACACAATAAGTTGCAAGTTACTATTAGATCATCAAAACCGATTAGAGGTGAGTATGAAATAAAGAAGACATTGCAAGTTAGCAAGTAAATGGGTTAGATGTTAGAAGTGTTAGAATGCTAGAATCCATCATCATGAGCCATCAATGGCTCTTGCAAGAGCAAGGCCTTGTAGAGGCTATTACATTCATGTGGATTATCAAGTAAGTGGTTAATGTTACATTGTCATGAGAAGAAAGATTAGCTAAGTATCATGTAGAAGATGAAGAAGACTACAATGGAGAAGAAAGGAGACACCTTTACATAGATTGTCACCATCTATTACATCAATATCTCTCTATCTCTCTTTAAATCAACTCAGCCCTAATATATGATATATAAAAGAAAAGAAAATACAAAATAAAAGAGAAAGAAAATCCTAATCTACAACAAAAAGAGAGAAAACCTAGCCTATTTTCAATCTGCCTCCGTTTTGGCTCCCTGCAAGAGTATTTATAAGCGAAAGAAGGATCCGGAATGCGAGACGAGGCCACGGGTCGAAAATCGATGGGTGGGACCACCATCGCGAAAACGCGGCTATTGTCGCATTTTCGCGGCAATACCAGGGACCTAGGTCCCTGGTTTTGGTGCGTAGGTTCGTGTCGCTTCGGGGACCGTCCAGATATGCTCAGATTCGGTTAATTTTGTCCAGATTTGTGTCCGACACCCGCAAGGGTCTAGGTTCAATGCATCTTCTAGAAACTCCTTTACTTGGCCACCAAGAAATGCGGATTTAATTACCCGAAAATTGGTTTAATTAAGCTCTTACTGAAAATCACCTAGAGAGGGGGTGAATAGGTGATAATGCTAATCAATGCACAATTTAAAAATTATGATGCAACAATCTCACAAGGCAATTGAATATAGCAATGAATGTAGAGAGCAAGTAATAAGAGCAATGAAAGAGAGCAAGAAATAAGAGCAAGTAAACCAAACGCAAACACCGAGAATTGTTATCGAGGTTCGAACACCCAGCTCTACTTTTCCGCCTTCCCCAGAAGGATTCCAACCACTTCCACTATCACAAAGATGTCACAAATACACCGGAGTACCCAACTCCACAATCTCAAGTACAAGCAATCTCTGAGTATTCAAAAGACCACAAACTCTCTCTTGCAAAATTCTCTTCCCTTACAAAGGTCCTTAGAGAATAATGAGTAGGAATGAAGCTCTTGTGTGCATGGAGAAAAGAAAAAGAAATCAGAGAGTTCTTGAAAACACTTCAGAAAATGAGAGAGAATTTCAGCACAAAACCAAGAAACCAAGTCTTTTTGAATGCCTTAGACTTTTGAAAATTTTGAGAATTTCTTTTGTTAACCAATCTCTCTCTAAACACCCCTATTTATAGGAGAGGGCTAGGGTTTATGTAATACCCCGTTCCTGGAATACGTACTTAGCTGCGTATTCAGTTTTTCGATCGTATTTTTCGATTTACTTTCCGTATTTGACCGATTTCAATTTTAAATATTATTTTCCAATATAATATATTTTATATGATTTTCTGGAATTTTCTAGAAATAAAAGGAATTTCTTCAAAACCGGTGTCGACCAGTGCCGCTGATCGATTCCCGAATTTTTATCTTCCAAACTGTTCAGAATTTCTAGAAGGTTCTTTAGACATTTTATCTGAGAATTCTGTTTATTACTTAAATCCTTTTTCTGAAGATTTTACGAATTTATGGATTTTCCGCCGGAGTCGGTAGAAGACTGATTCCAGTATTTTTATTTCACAAACAGTTAGGAATTTCATGATGGTCCTTTAGATATTATCTCTCAGAATCATATTTTCTACCTACATTCATTTTCTGAGGATTTTATGATTTTATGAAAATTCCTTCGGAGTCGGTAGGTAACTGATTCCGGGATTTTTAGTTTTAAAACTATAAAGTATTTCTTAAAAAGGATTTCACTATTATTCTTAATATAATATTATGGATTTTTGATGTTTATTTCGGGTCGTTCCGAGATACTTGATTTCGGGACGTATCCGGTATTTTCCCGAAAGATTTCCGCATCCACGACTCAATCCCGGGAATCTGTGTTTCTGATATTTTCATTTTTGGAGATCAAGAAAATATCTTCTCATTTCATTTCTTTTCCTTTTTCCTTTTTCCTTTATTTCCTTTAACCTCCACCACAAACTCCTTTACTTCCACCCTAAGTTTCTCCACCTCACCACCTTCCACACACTTCCATTCAACCTCATCCACACAAACTCTCCACCTCATCATCTCTATAGCAAGCTTTGATTGGCTAGGGGAGACACCTCACCCCTCATCATGGCAAGCTCCTATTGGTCAAGAGAACCACCTCATCCTCCACTTTGCAAATAAGCCCCTCCCTTTTATTATTTGCAATTCCTTCACAAATCCAAAACCCTATAAATTCCTTCCCTTCACCATTTCATTTCTTTTTACTTCTCTTCACCAAAATCCTAACCTCCATCAATTCCTTTTCATCTCCATCACTACAACAACAACCACCACAACTTCTCCAACCTACCTTCATCTTCTTCCTCTTCCTTCTCCATGGAAACCGTCACCAAGGTCTTCATCTTCAAACCTCCAACTCCAAGAATTCATCAAGGCCATCACCTCAACCACAACAACTTTTGGATTAGAGATCGTCTCTTCCTTCGTCGAGACATCGCCGAGGATCATTTGGTGATATCGTCGACAACAATCTTTTCAAGCTTCACATAACTATTCCATGTGAGTATTTCTACTCACGAACACTTGTCTAATTCTTGTATATTCATATATCCATATCAAATAGGTTTGTATCTTCAAAAATCATGTTTTTAGATCACCAAACACCTCCACACAAAAATCTGATTTTTAGACCAACAGCAGCATTTTTCAGAGCTTCGGTCGACCGGCCCTAGGGGGCAGTCGACCGATGTGCACAAACGTGCACAGTTTTGAGTAGGCGGTCGACCGGTCCACCAACCAGTCGACCGGTAGAAAACCTGGAGCTCACGGCCCTGTATCGGTCGACCGGCAGTCGACCGACAGGCGACCGCTAGTTGTAACCCCAGTCGACCGGCACTCGACCGGCCAAACCTGGAGCTCACGGCCTTAGATCGGTCGACCGGCAGTCGACCGGAAGTCGACCGTTAGTCTGTTTTTGGGCAAAAATCTGTTTTCTGTGGAAAAATCCTAACTCTCTAGAAACCCGTTTTAGTCGACTTACTTTAGTTCCTAATCGACTAGAGACCCTTAGTCGACTACACCCTTCCACCCTAGTCGACTAACTTTGCCTATCTATTTTATTTGATTTCTTTCTTGAATAGGGACCTTACCCTCTAGACTCACATCGCATATAGGTATTACTTGACTTGTCTCATGACAAACATCATCTTACCTTCTCTCCTCTTCTCTCTACATATTTATATCACAGGTTGTGGCGCATCCCGAACTTCAGTGGATTCCGGATATTTCGGCGTTTTGGTGATTTGGGCGAGTATTCTTACTCGCTACCTTCTTGTTTCATATTTCTATTTTATGTTTATATGTCTTTCACTACTTTCATACTATGCGTGGCCGACCCTTCGTGGTCGTTGACTTCTGAGTTTCTCCTATGATTGCCATGCTATTATTTTAGACTGGTCAATTGCATATTTCCTTTTAACACATGTATATCACCTTGGTAACTGTGTTATCACCTGACTACCTGACATGCCACTATTTGGCAAGACCTTTATGTGGTACCATGACTTACCCAGACTATTATCTATCTCCTGACTTGACTGGTTACTTGATGTATATCACCATTTTGTCATGCTATCTCTTTACAACAAGGCATGATACACTTGACATTGTATAATTATCTCGATAATGGGAATGTAGTACCTGATCACTTGCTATGTCTTACATTTCTGATTACATTTATGATTACAGTTCTGACTACATGTATGATTACAGTTATGATCCTACTCATTCCCATAATCAGATAATTATATTAATAAACTATAGAAAGGACAACTTGTATGGGTATGGGAGGAAGTGATGGATGCCGGAATGATACCATGCTTATAGTGATGGGATATATACTGGCGGTAAGTTATATGTCATTACATTTAGGGGGACTTTGGGCCTCCCAAGCTGGTTCCAGGTGTATGGAAACCACTATAAGAGGTGATATCAGTTCTCCATCTACTTCCGTTAACAACCCTCGCCTAGCTATATATGGATGTATGTGTGTTGGGGTGCACACCTAGACACATACCGAGATATATGGGTCAGACGAGTAATAATAACAATAGATGTCAGTTATGTTTCCTGTTATAGTTCCTGTTATGTGTACCTGTGATGATTCCTGTTATATTTTACTGTTATGACTCCCGTTATACGTGTTATGGACCCCTGATCATTATTGTTCTGTATTCCTGTTACTATCATACGAATTGCAACTCTGATTATATACGCTTGGATATTCGGTGGCATGAGACAAAAGGTATATATATGAGGGTTTCCTTGTTTGGATTATTCCTTCGATGTACTAGTCTCATGGGACCGTGATTTAAGCGTATAAAATCAATCTTGCATATAATCAGCTTTACCCTGGATTTCCTGATTTATAATACTTATGTTGTACTCGTTCATACCTTCTATATTTGTGTTCTAACCCCTGTTTTCTGAACTTGATATCCTTTGTTATATTCATATTGTGTTTACCCTGGCTCGCCACCTGGCATTGTATCATACTCGCCTGGGGAGTTTCACTGACTCCCCTGGATTCTTATGTCCAGGTTCTGAAGCGGGCGGAGTCTTCTTATTGCTGATCAGAGTGCGCAGCGGTAGCGTGGATTTCCAGCTATCTCGTGAGCACTCTATTGTACTGTTCATGTATATATATCTTTTGTACATTTCCTTGTATTCCCGCATTTGCGCATGTTAGTGATATGATATTCATGTAATATTGTAATCACTCTGGTGATAATTCTGTAATTGTATATATGTGTTGGAATGTATAATGCACCATTTGCTTCCGTACTCTGATTCTTGCCTGTACTGATGCTTAGCGTATATACGGGAGGGTAGTTCTGACCTACGTATATACGTTGCAGTGACGTCCCCGTATCCGTGGAATCGGGGCGTTACAGGTTGGTATCAGAGCTTAGGCTCTAAACCTCTTCAGTACGTCCAGAAGGCAACTCAACAGTAAAGAGATTTGCAACTGGAATACATGAGTCTTGGTTATACATTCCAACTACAAGTGCAGAATTATCTATTTCTTGACTATCTTTCCTTTGATTCCTAGTCCCTTCCTTTGATTCTTCCCATCCTTTCCCTGTTTTGGTTTTATGAAGCCTTTATTCCAGCCCTTGTCCTCCTTGTATTCAATTTACCCCTTAGCGAAATTGCGAGGACGCAATTTTTTTGTAAGGTGGGTAGATTGTAATACCCCGTTCCTGGAATACGTACTTAGCTGCGTATTCAGTTTTTCGATCGTATTTTTCGATTTACTTTCCGTATTTGACCGATTTCAATTTTAAATATTATTTTCCAATATAATATATTTTATATGATTTTCTGGAATTTTCTAGAAATAAAAGGAATTTCTTCAAAACCGGTGTCGACCAGTGCCGCTGATCGATTCCCGAATTTTTATCTTCCAAACTGTTCAGAATTTCTAGAAGGTTCTTTAGACATTTTATCTGAGAATTCTGTTTATTACTTAAATCCTTTTTCTGAAGATTTTACGAATTTATGGATTTTCCGCCGGAGTCGGTAGAAGACTGATTCCAGTATTTTTATTTCACAAACAGTTAGGAATTTCATGATGGTCCTTTAGATATTATCTCTCAGAATCATATTTTCTACCTACATTCATTTTCTGAGGATTTTATGATTTTATGAAAATTCCTTCGGAGTCGGTAGGTAACTGATTCCGGGATTTTTAGTTTTAAAACTATAAAGTATTTCTTAAAAGGATTTCACTATTATTCTTAATATAATATTATGGATTTTTGATGTTTATTTCGGGTCGTTCCGAGATACTTGATTTCGGGACGTATCCGGTATTTTCCCGAAAGATTTCCGCATCCACGACTCAATCCCGGGAATCTGTGTTTCTGATATTTTCATTTTTGGAGATCAAGAAAATATCTTCTCATTTCATTTCTTTTCCTTTTTCCTTTTTCCTTTATTTCCTTTAACCTCCACCACAAACTCCTTTACTTCCACCCTAAGTTTCTCCACCTCACCACCTTCCACACACTTCCATTCAACCTCATCCACACAAACTCTCCACCTCATCATCTCTATAGCAAGCTTTGATTGGCTAGGGGAGACACCTCACCCCTCATCATGGCAAGCTCCTATTGGTCAAGAGAACCACCTCATCCTCCACTTTGCAAATAAGCCCCTCCCTTTTATTATTTGCAATTCCTTCACAAATCCAAAACCCTATAAATTCCTTCCCTTCACCATTTCATTTCTTTTTACTTCTCTTCACCAAAATCCTAACCTCCATCAATTCCTTTTCATCTCCATCACTACAACAACAACCACCACAACTTCTCCAACCTACCTTCATCTTCTTCCTCTTCCTTCTCCATGGAAACCGTCACCAAGGTCTTCATCTTCAAACCTCCAACTCCAAGAATTCATCAAGGCCATCACCTCAACCACAACAACTTTTGGATTAGAGATCGTCTCTTCCTTCGTCGAGACATCGCCGAGGATCATTTGGTGATATCGTCGACAACAATCTTTTCAAGCTTCACATAACTATTCCATGTGAGTATTTCTACTCACGAACACTTGTCTAATTCTTGTATATTCATATATCCATATCAAATAGGTTTGTATCTTCAAAAATCATGTTTTTAGATCACCAAACACCTCCACACAAAAATCTGATTTTTAGACCAACAGCAGCATTTTTCAGAGCTTCGGTCGACCGGCCCTAGGGGGCAGTCGACCGATGTGCACAAACGTGCACAGTTTTGAGTAGGCGGTCGACCGGTCCACCAACCAGTCGACCGGTAGAAAACCTGGAGCTCACGGCCCTGTATCGGTCGACCGGCAGTCGACCGACAGGCGACCGCTAGTTGTAACCCCAGTCGACCGGCACTCGACCGGCCAAACCTGGAGCTCACGGCCTTAGATCGGTCGACCGGCAGTCGACCGGAAGTCGACCGTTAGTCTGTTTTTGGGCAAAAATCTGTTTTCTGTGGAAAAATCCTAACTCTCTAGAAACCCGTTTTAGTCGACTTACTTTAGTTCCTAGTCGACTAGAGACCCTTAGTCGACTACACCCTTCCACCCTAGTCGACTAACTTTGCCTATCTATTTTATTTGATTTCTTTCTTGAATAGGGACCTTACCCTCTAGACTCACATCGCATATAGGTATTACTTGACTTGTCTCATGACAAACATCATCTTACCTTCTCTCCTCTTCTCTCTACATATTTATATCACAGGTTGTGGCGCATCCCGAACTTCAGTGGATTCCGGATATTTCGGCGTTTTGGTGATTTGGGCGAGTATTCTTACTCGCTACCTTCTTGTTTCATATTTCTATTTTATGTTTATATGTCTTTCACTACTTTCATACTATGCGTGGCCGACCCTTCGTGGTCGTTGACTTCTGAGTTTCTCCTATGATTGCCATGCTATTATTTTAGACTGGTCAATTGCATATTTCCTTTTAACACATGTATATCACCTTGGTAACTGTGTTATCACCTGACTACCTGACATGCCACTATTTGGCAAGACCTTTATGTGGTACCATGACTTACCCAGACTATTATCTATCTCCTGACTTGACTGGTTACTTGATGTATATCACCATTTTGTCATGCTATCTCTTTACAACAAGGCATGATACACTTGACATTGTATAATTATCTCGATAATGGGAATGTAGTACCTGATCACTTGCTATGTCTTACATTTCTGATTACATTTATGATTACAGTTCTGACTACATGTATGATTACAGTTATGATCCTACTCATTCCCATAATCAGATAATTATATTAATAAACTATAGAAAGGACAACTTGTATGGGTATGGGAGGAAGTGATGGATGCCGGAATGATACCTTGCTTATAGTGATGGGATATATACTGGCGGTAAGTTATATGTCATTACATTTAGGGGGACTTTGGGCCTCCAAAGCTGGTTCCAGGTGTATGGAAACCACTATAAGAGGTGATATCAGTTCTCCATCTACTTCCGTTAACAACCCTCGCCTAGCTATATATGGATGTATGTGTGTTGGGGTGCACACCTAGACACATACCGAGATATATGGGTCAGACGAGTAATAATAACAATAGATGTCAGTTATGTTTCCTGTTATAGTTCCTGTTATGTGTACCTGTGATGATTCCTGTTATATTTTACTGTTATGACTCCCGTTATACGTGTTATGGACCCCTGATCATTATTGTTCTGTATTCCTGTTACTATCATACGAATTGCAACTCTGATTATATACGCTTGGATATTCGGTGGCATGAGACAAAAGGTATATATATGAGGGTTTCCTTGTTTGGATTATTCCTTCGATGTACTAGTCTCATGGGACCGTGATTTAAGCGTATAAAATCAATCTTGCATATAATCAGCTTTACCCTGGATTTCCTGATTTATAATACTTATGTTGTACTCGTTCATACCTTCTATATTTGTGTTCTAACCCCTGTTTTCTGAACTTGATATCCTTTGTTATATTCATATTGTGTTTACCCTGGCTCGCCACCTGGCATTGTATCATACTCGCCTGGGGAGTTTCACTGACTCCCCTGGATTCTTATGTCCAGGTTCTGAAGCGGGCGGAGTCTTCTTATTGCTGATCAGAGTGCGCAGCGGTAGCGTGGATTTCCAGCTATCTCGTGAGCACTCTATTGTACTGTTCATGTATATATATCTTTTGTACATTTCCTTGTATTCCCGCATTTGCGCATGTTAGTGATATGATATTCATGTAATATTGTAATCACTCTGGTGATAATTCTGTAATTGTATATATGTGTTGGAATGTATAATGCACCATTTGCTTCCGTACTCTGATTCTTGCCTGTACTGATGCTTAGCGTATATACGGGAGGGTAGTTCTGACCTACGTATATACGTTGCAGTGACGTCCCCGTATCCGTGGAATCGGGGCGTTACAGGTTGGTATCAGAGCTTAGGCTCTAAACCTCTTCAGTACGTCCAGAAGGCAACTCAACAGTAAAGAGATTTGCAACTGGAATACATGAGTCTTGGTTATACATTCCAACTACAAGTGCAGAATTATCTATTTCTTGACTATCTTTCCTTTGATTCCTAGTCCCTTCCTTTGATTCTTCCCATCCTTTCCCTGTTTTGGTTTTATGAAGCCTTTATTCCAGCCCTTGTCCTCCTTGTATTCAATTTACCCCTTAGCGAAATTGCGAGGACGCAATTTTTTTGTAAGGTGGGTAGATTGTAATACCCCGTTCCTGGAATACGTACTTAGCTGCGTATTCAGTTTTTCGATCGTATTTTTCGATTTACTTTCCGTATTTGACCGATTTCAATTTTAAATATTATTTTCCAATATAATATATTTTATATGATTTTCTGGAATTTTCTAGAAATAAAAGGAATTTCTTCAAAACGGTGTCGACCAGTGCCGCTGATCGATTCCCGAATTTTTATCTTCCAAACTGTTCAGAATTTCTAGAAGGTTCTTTAGACATTTTATCTGAGAATTCTGTTTATTACTTAAATCCTTTTTCTGAAGATTTTACGAATTTATGGATTTTCCGCCGGAGTCGGTAGAAGACTGATTCCAGTATTTTTATTTCACAAACAGTTAGGAATTTCATGATGGTCCTTTAGATATTATCTCTCAGAATCATATTTTCTACCTACATTCATTTTCTGAGGATTTTATGATTTTATGAAAATTCCTTCGGAGTCGGTAGGTAACTGATTCCGGGATTTTTAGTTTTAAAACTATAAAGTATTTCTTAAAAAGGATTTCACTATTATTCTTAATATAATATTATGGATTTTTGATGTTTATTTCGGGTCGTTCCGAGATACTTGATTTCGGGACGTATCCGGTATTTTCCCGAAAGATTTCCGCATCCACGACTCAATCCCGGGAATCTGTGTTTCTGATATTTTCATTTTTGGAGATCAAGAAAATATCTTCTCATTTCATTTCTTTTCCTTTTTCCTTTTTCCTTTATTTCCTTTAACCTCCACCACAAACTCCTTTACTTCCACCCTAAGTTTCTCCACCTCACCACCTTCCACACACTTCCATTCAACCTCATCCACACAAACTCTCCACCTCATCATCTCTATAGCAAGCTTTGATTGGCTAGGGGAGACACCTCACCCCTCATCATGGCAAGCTCCTATTGGTCAAGAGAACCACCTCATCCTCCACTTTGCAAATAAGCCCCTCCCTTTATTATTTGCAATTCCTTCACAAATCCAAAACCCTATAAATTCCTTCCCTTCACCATTTCATTTCTTTTTACTTCTCTTCACCAAAATCCTAACCTCCATCAATTCCTTTTCATCTCCATCACTACAACAACAACCACCACAACTTCTCCAACCTACCTTCATCTTCTTCCTCTTCCTTCTCCATGGAAACCGTCACCAAAGTCTTCATCTTCAAACCTCCAACTCCAAGAATTCATCAAGGCCATCACCTCAACCACAACAACTTTTGGATTAGAGATCGTCTCTTCCTTCGTCGAGACATCGCCGAGGATCATTTGGTGATATCGTCGACAACAATCTTTTCAAGCTTCACATAACTATTCCATGTGAGTATTTCTACTCACGAACACTTGTCTAATTCTTGTATATTCATATATCCATATCAAATAGGTTTGTATCTTCAAAATCATGTTTTTAGATCACCAAACACCTCCACACAAAATCTGATTTTTAGACCAACAGCAGCATTTTTCAGAGCTTCGGTCGACCGGCCCTAGGGGGCAGTCGACCGATGTGCACAAACGTGCACAGTTTTGAGTAGGCGGTCGACCGGTCCACCAACCAGTCGACCGGTAGAAAACCTGGAGCTCACGGCCCTGTATCGGTCGACCGGCAGTCGACCGACAGGCGACCGCTAGTTGTAACCCCAGTCGACCGGCACTCGACCGGCCAAACCTGGAGCTCACGGCCTTAGATCGGTCGACCGGCAGTCGACCGGAAGTCGACCGTTAGTCTGTTTTTGGGCAAAAATCTGTTTTCTGTGGAAAAATCCTAACTCTCTAGAAACCCGTTTTAGTCGACTTACTTTAGTTCCTAGTCGACTAGAGACCCTTAGTCGACTACACCCTTCCACCCTAGTCGACTAACTTTGCCTATCTATTTTATTTGATTTCTTTCTTGAATAGGGACTTACCCTCTAGACTCACATCGCATATAGGTATTACTTGACTTGTCTCATGACAAACATCATCTTACCTTCTCTCCTCTTCTCTCTACATATTTATATCACAGGTTGTGGCGCATCCCGAACTTCAGTGGATTCCGGATATTTCGGCGTTTTGGTGATTTGGGCGAGTATTCTTACTCGCTACCTTCTTGTTTCATATTTCTATTTTATGTTTATATGTCTTTCACTACTTTCATACTATGCGTGGCCGACCCTTCGTGGTCGTTGACTTCTGAGTTTCTCCTATGATTGCCATGCTATTATTTTAGACTGGTCAATTGCATATTTCCTTTTAACACATGTATATCACCTTGGTAACTGTGTTATCACCTGACTACCTGACATGTCACTATTTGGCAAGACCTTTATGTGGTACCATGACTTACCCAGACTATTATCTATCTCCTGACTTGACTGGTTACTTGATGTATATCACCATTTTGTCATGCTATCTCTTTACAACAAGGCATGATACACTTGACATTGTATAATTATCTCGATAATGGGAATGTAGTACCTGATCACTTGCTATGTCTTACATTTCTGATTACATTTATGATTACAGTTCTGACTACATGTATGATTACAGTTATGATCCTACTCATTCCCATAATCAGATAATTATATTAATAAACTATAGAAAGGACAACTTGTATGGGTATGGGAGGAAGTGATGGATGCCGGAATGATACCTTGCTTATAGTGATGGGATATATACTGGCGGTAAGTTATATGTCATTACATTTAGGGGGACTTTGGGCCTCCAAAGCTGGTTCCAGGTGTATGGAAACCACTATAAGAGGTGATATCAGTTCTCCATCTACTTCCGTTAACAACCCTCGCCTAGCTATATATGGATGTATGTGTGTTGGGGTGCACACCTAGACACATACCGAGATATATGGGTCAGACGAGTAATAATAACAATAGATGTCAGTTATGTTTCCTGTTATAGTTCCTGTTATGTGTACCTGTGATGATTCCTGTTATATTTTACTGTTATGACTCCCGTTATACGTGTTATGGACCCCTGATCATTATTGTTCTGTATTCCTGTTACTATCATACGAATTGCAACTCTGATTATATACGCTTGGATATTCGGTGGCATGAGACAAAAGGTATATATATGAGGGTTTCCTTGTTTGGATTATTCCTTCGATGTACTAGTCTCATGGGACCGTGATTTAAGCGTATAAAATCAATCTTGCATATAATCAGCTTTACCCTGGATTTCCTGATTTATAATACTTATGTTGTACTCGTTCATACCTTCTATATTTGTGTTCTAACCCCTGTTTTCTGAACTTGATATCCTTTGTTATATTCATATTGTGTTTACCCTGGCTCGCCACCTGGCATTGTATCATACTCGCCTGGGGAGTTTCACTGACTCCCCTGGATTCTTATGTCCAGGTTCTGAAGCGGGCGGAGTCTTCTTATTGCTGATCAGAGTGCGCAGCGGTAGCGTGGATTTCCAGCTATCTCGTGAGCACTCTATTGTACTGTTCATGTATATATATCTTTTGTACATTTCCTTGTATTCCCGCATTTGCGCATGTTAGTGATATGATATTCATGTAATATTGTAATCACTCTGGTGATAATTCTGTAATTGTATATATGTGTTGGAATGTATAATGCACCATTTGCTTCCGTACTCTGATTCTTGCCTGTACTGATGCTTAGCGTATATACGGGAGGGTAGTTCTGACCTACGTATATACGTTGCAGTGACGTCCCCGTATCCGTGGAATCGGGGCGTTACAGTTTAGAGATAAACATATTTAAGGCTAATCAGAGAGTATTAAAACCAAAACATGTCACTTAAAACACCTTAAGTGAGAAAAGGACAAAATAAACCAGCTCAGAAAAATAGCCGTTACTGTTCAAACGGCTAGCTCAGTCGACCAAACCGGTCGACCGCTAGTACAAAAAAAATAGCCGTTGCAGGCTACGGTCGACCGGCCGGTCACCCAAACAAACAGAGAGCAGAAGTCTTTCAGGCAGGCATGTCTTGGTCGACCGTCCGGGTCGACCATGAAACGTGCACACTGATACGTGTAGCTGCCAGAACTCCGGTCGCCAGGGTCGGCCGACCGGCTTGACCTGACATGGGTCGGTCGACCCGGCGGTCGACCGGTTCAGGTCAAAAGCCAAAACAAAACGGATTTTTGAGGAGAAATCCATTTTTAACAAAACAGTTTTGAATAGGAATATATATAATGGATAAAAATAAGTTTGTAGGCTGAAGATTGTATACAAACTATTTTTGTACATATTATAGGAAATATGTTTGGAAACAAGATGTGCGCAAAAACGTGTGTGATAGAGCTTCAAACCTATTCACTATTCTTTAACAAAACTCTAAATTAAAAACAATCTAATAAATTATCTTGAGCAAACTTGAAGTCTTGAGCCTGCAATGCTTTGCTAGAGCCTTCTCTTCTATTTTCCTTCCTTGATGTGTAAATAGCCTTCTTTGCTTCATGAACCTAGAATTTCTTGCAATAGCTAAGCAATGGCCTCCAAATTTGGTACAAACCTGAAACTTATCTTAACAAACTAATTAGTACCAATAGCTCTTATTTGTTTTGTTATCATCAAACTCTAAACTAATGGAGAGTGTAACCTTTTGGGCCAATACTTATTACCCTTTTGCCCTCCT
This sequence comes from Agave tequilana, assembly GCA_038442645.1. Taxonomy (NCBI): domain Eukaryota; kingdom Viridiplantae; phylum Streptophyta; class Magnoliopsida; order Asparagales; family Asparagaceae; genus Agave; species Agave tequilana. The sequence goes on from JAVJIF010014871.1 coordinate 71,311, forward strand.
TGTCTTGATTATCTGCAAGAGAGACCAATTTAGACCGACATTTTATTCATAAATCAGTAGCGAAATGTGATATAATAATACAGAACTGTAGACTAATCAATGGAAACCAAATTCAAATTGGGTTTGGATTTCTAAAGGTAATATTTTGCTCATGTTATGATTGGTGCCATTAATTGTTTTTATCTTATAGGCACTATATAAAGAAAGGGAATACCTGATAATATAAGTAATTTCTAGCATTTGAAAATATATCATATGTATGCTATGATACAAGGGGAGAACACTTGTTATATATATTTGTTATACTTATTTTCTGCAGGGGGAGTTTCTCTCTAAGGGGGAGCTTGCGCATACACACATTGTTATCATCAAAAGGGAGAGAATATTGGAACTTATTTTGATGATAACAAATGTAATTTATACTATTTTTGTGCTTTTTTTAGATATTTGTTAAAAGCCTTGACCACACACAAAATTGTCCTGTTAGTAGACTTGACCTTTTTTATTAGTAGACTTGACCCTTCCTATAGTCGACTAATAGGATTGCTAGTCGACTTATCATAAGTCTATAGTCGACTAAGTCTTATTCAGAAAAGATATCAACTTTCTGTTTCTTAACTATTAGCAGCACTAACCATTATTACTAGTCCACTTATCCATATTGTAATCGACTAATAATTTTCTGCTAGTCGACTAATAGTAGTTTTCAAAAACTTGCATATCTGTATCAGTTTTGATGTAGTCGACTTGCTTCTTTGACTAGTGAACTAAGCCAGTCAAAAATGTCTATACTAGTCGACTAATCACCATCCCCTAGTCGACTTATAACAGTTTCTTTATTGAATTCTAGTGTTTATCCAACATTTTAATATTCAAATTTGTCTTAATAACTACCCTAACTGACCGTAGATTTCAGCTATAAATAGGGATGTTGTCTTAGGCTAAACATATCAATTCATATGATTAGTTTTCTGTCCAAACTCTATTGAAATATTCTTTTTTCTAGAAAACTAGTTTTCACTTTCTGTTCTTCACATAATTCCAGTCCTCTAGTGAAGAATTCTGACAGTCCACCTATAAGTGTCCTTGTTTACGATCACATACAAGTTCTCAAGGCTTATAGGTTATTTTGTAATCACTGAAAGAAAGGAGTTGTACAAGGTTATCTTCATGGTGTTGAGAAGAGGTGTACAAGGAAATTATCTTCTTGGTGTAGAGAAGAGTTGTACGAATTTGGCAAAGATTGTTTGTCAAGTGATGTACAAGGTGTTGGTTTTGGGCGTACAAAATCAAGGATAAGGAAAATCTCAAGCGGGTTGCTTGGGGACTAGATGTAGGTCAAGAGGCCGGACCAGGATAAAATCTATTGTGTTTGCGTTTGCATTTTCTGAGATTTATTTTCTTTCTTACAAGTTATTTTATTTAATACTAATATCTTTGTTTGAGTGTTGACATAAGTTTTTAGATCCTACACTATAGGCGGTGCCTTAGAACAACGCATAGAGAACAAGCAACATGTTATCTACTATTCAAGTAGTACTCTTAATGATGTCCAATTGAACTATACTACAACGAGAAGGAATTTTTTGGTATTAGTATTCGCATTGGAAAATTTTTGTCCATACCTATTTGGGACCAAAACCACCATATTCACCACCATTCCGCACTTCAATACCTAATGCTCAAGAAGGACAGAAAGGCCCGACTCATTCGTGGGATCCTCCTCCTTTAAGAGTTGATCTCAAAATTTGAGATAAAAAGGGCGTCGAAAATGTCATTATACCGATCACCTCTCTCGTGTTCCAAACACCCCTTCCAGTGAGTTGCCAACCAATGATAACTTCCCTAATGAACAACTCTTAACCACCTTTAGGGAACCATGTTTGCCGGCATAGTTAACTACTTAGTCAAAAACGAACCCCATCTCGTTGGCCGAAATAAGATGTATATCGGTTCTTGTGTCAAGTCCGATATTTCATTTGGGAGGAACCTTATCTCTATAAATATTGTTTTGACCAAATTATTAGAAGATGTACTCTTGATGAGGAAGTAAAGAGTGTTCTAACCTTTTGTCACGAATTTGCATGCGGCGGACACTTTGGTCCCCGAAAAACAGCCGAAAAAGTTCTACAGAGTGGGTTTTTGGCCCACCTTGTTTAAAAATGCATTTGACTTTTGCAATACATGCTCAAGATGCCAAATGATAGGAAAGTTTTTAAAACGTAATATGATGTCCCTAAACCCAATTTTAGAAGTAGACCTCTTTGACGTTTGGGGCATTGACTTTATGGGTCCCTTTCCTAACTCATTGGGCACCAATACATCTTGTTGGCTATGGATTAAGTATCAAAATGGGTTGAAGCCATCCCTTGCAAGACAAATGACAACAAAGTTGTGGTCAAGTTCTTGAAAGAAAACATCTTTTCACGCTTTGAAAACCATCCTGCCATAATTAGATATAATGGTTCACATTTTTGCAATAGAACTTTTGAAACTCCTATGCGAAAATATGCCATAACACATAAGTTATCTACACCTTACCATCCCCAAACCAGTGGATAGGTAGAGTCTCAAATAGGCAAGTTAAGCTTACCTTAAAAAAAACTATGAATCAAAACAGGAAGGATTAGTCCACAAAATTTGTGGATGCCTTATGGGCATATAGGGCGGCCTTTAAAATGATTCTAGGGACATCTCCTTATAGGCTAGTCTTTAAAAAGGCTTGCCACCTTCCTGTCGAGTTAGAGCATCGAGCCTTATGGACAATTAAGCAACTGAATTTTAATCTAGATGAGGCTGGTGTGCTTCAAAAATTGCAAATTTCGAACTTGAGGAGTTAAGGAACGAGGCATACAAAAATGCTAAGATTACAAAAGATATGGTTAAGGTTTTTCATGATAAGTTTATCATGAGAAAAAATTTTGTCTCAGGACAGAAAGTCTTACTCTATAATCTATACTTCACTTTTTTCCAAGGAAGTTGAAATCAAGATGGACATGGCCATTCGTTGTTAGGATTGTGTTTCCACATGGAGCCATAGAGATATGCGACCCTAAGAATGGTAATGAATTCAAGGTAAATGGTCAACATTTGAAACATTTTTGGAATCAGTACCGGAAGCATACACAGCCATGGGTCTTTTTGACCGAATGCATCGGTAACTCTACCTCTCCGCCAGTTCATTTCATGCATTTATACATACATTCATACATTGAGGACAATGCATGAGATATGCGGGAGGATAACCAAATAACATATAACTAACATAACATAAAAAAATTAAAAATTAAAAATATTTTATTGAAATTTTTTTAAAAAAAACATTTTGAAAAAGGAAATAATATTTTGACTTATCTTTGTAAGTAATTAAGTTAATTTTAAGGAATAGAAAAATCAAAATTTGGATTTCTTACTACTTTGTCAAAATAAGAGTACGTGTTTTTTTTAGGTTTAGGAGAAAAAATAAAAAAATAATTTAGTCTTGATATTTTGCCTTGATGAAATATGCATGCTTTATACACTTAAACATTTGGGATTTAACACAAAAAACTCTTGTGTCTTAGAAAATATATATAAAATAAACAAACCTAATTATTAATTATTTAGGTGCTTTGGCCTAAGAAAGTCTTGGTATTTAAACGAAAGATAATTAGGTAAGTTTGAAAAAAGGGGAGAAAAATATCTAATATATGTATAACACATCTAATAATCAATTAGTTAGATATTAGGGCCTCAAGAAGCCTTTATACTTATACGAAAGAAAATTAGATGAGTTATACATAACAAAAAAGAAGTGTTTAAAGGGCAACGGAGTTGTAATACTTCAAAACTTTTTAAAAAAAAAAGAAGAGAAGTAATAAATATATAAGGCATGAGAGTTGAAAGTTGAAGAATTCAAGTAAAAAAATTCACGTCCACAAAGATGTATATGACTTAGAGTAAAGATAATAGACTTGATGAGAAATTCAGTTTGAATTTTAACCTAATTTGATAAATAAATATTTGAATAAAGACTAAGTATATGATGATCAATTTGGTAATCCTAAAAACTTATAAATTGCTTAATTTTTACAAAGATATTTCAAATATTTTTCCTCTTTTAAAATATAATTTTAAAAATACTAACATTTTATTTTTCTTTCTTTATGTATTTTGTTGGTGTAATCCACTGAAAACCCTCACGAGACAACATTCGTCCTCTAGGGGTAACCTAGAAGTTTAACGGCTTGTTGCACATATTAAGTACAATCATGATACCTACGAAAGTTATATTAGGATAGTTAGATTAGTTTTTTTTTTACTCGAGGACGAGCAAAAAGATAGGCGTATGGGTGTGATTGGTCTTCAATAATGGATATTATTATTCACATTTTCATGCATAATTTTTATTAAAATATTACTATTTAATTCATTTATTATTTAGTGATGAGCAGGCCTCCACAATCCAGAGAAAGCCCACAAGAATTATGAAAATGAAGATTAATTGGGCGGATAAAGGAAGCATCTTTTCTCTCTCATTTAAATTTGAGTTTTAAATAGTTTAATTTAAAACCTAGAGGAGGAAAAGGATAAAACAAGATGACTGCTCATCTTAATTAAAGATAGAGGTGGGTTTCAATTTTAAATCTAGTTGCTTGCACCACAAGATGAAGATAAAGAAGAGAAAAATCTGAATTTAACTCGAATTTAGAGATAACTTGATCTCCAAGTTATCTAAGAGATCAATATATTTCGAAATTCAGAGATTAAATGAAGATTCAGAGGATATATCTCCATATAAACAGACGAGAAAAAGCCGCCCGCCGAAGCCCGTGACCAGAATCCACAAAAGAGCCGCGGCCTCCCCTTTTTGGCCGCAGAAAAGCGGCCATCCTGGGGCTGCGTACGTCGAGTTTTTGTGGAGTTGCTTGTGTGGGATTTTACTTCTTAAATCTCTTATAAATACCCTTACAGAGCAACAGAGGAGAGTCATCTTAGAGATTGAGTATAGGATTATTTTTTTAGCCATTTTAGTTTTTGAATTTCTTTATATTATTTTGCTTTCTATTTGGAGAAGAAGATTTTTGAAGAAGAGGAAGAACTTGTAATTGGCCAGTGACATCCATTAGTGAAGGTTCATTATTCTTTTCATCTCTCTTGTTCTTTAATTTAGTTTTTATTGCTTTAGTTTCTTTTGTTTTCTTTTCCTCTTTTCTTATTTATGCAACTTTCTTTCTTCATAATAAATCTTGTTAAAAAAAATGAATAACTAAATTAACTTATTGTTTGCTAATCTCTCGACCAACTAAGTTTAGTCTAAAAAATGAACTGATTGAAATCCTTGCTTAATAGAAACCCTAGGACTGAATTGATAATTCTTGAAGATGAATATTAATTAAGTTAAATTAATTTAAGGTTGCACTTTTTCATGATTATTCTTAGTTCATATTTAGAAACTTTAATAGCATATTGTTAGGTTTAAAATACTTTTCTTATGCTATGCTTAGAAACTAGGATGAACTAAAGTTTAATTATAATTAGTGTACTCTAATAAGGGTTTATAATATTTTTACTCATCTTACTTGATTCTCAATCAAAACCCTAGGTTAGATTTTTATGGCTTCAATATGATGTTCTTCCCTCTTAGATTAACACTTAGTTGTGGTAGATGATTGATTAGTCTACAATTATGCATTATTTATCGCATTCCCTACCGATTTATGAATAAAATATCATTTCTAATTACATTTTGGTCTACTTTGCAGATAAATCAAGAGTACAATGGCCAAAGGGTAATAAGAGCTTAATTAAACCTATTTTTGGGTAATTAAATCCGCAATTCTTGGAGGCCAAGCGAGGAATCTTCCAGAAGATACATCGAACATAGACCCCTTGCGCACGTTAGACGAATATACGGACGAAAATACCCGAAACGGAGTATACCAAGAAGGTCGTAGAAGCGACGGAAACCACTCGCCAAAAACCAGGGACCTAAGTCCCTAGTATTGCCGCGAAAATGCGACAATAGCCGCGTTTCCGTGGCAATATGGTGGGCCATGTGTCGATCTTCGACGTGTTGCCCATCTCGTCTTCTAGAAGCCCTATATGCCTATATATAGCCCTGCAGAGGCCCGGAACGCAAGGAGCTTTGGATTTTAGGCTAGGTTTTTTATCTTTAGTGTAGTGTAGGTGTTCTTCCTTTCTTTTCTTTTGTATTTTTATTTCATTTTTAGATCTTGTAGTAGGGCTGAGAGATTCAGAGAGGGATAGAGAGGGATTAATGTAATAGATGGTGACAATCTATGTAAATGTGCATTCTTTTTTCTTCATTGTAGTCTTCTCCATCTTCTACATGATGCTTAGCTAATTTCTTCTTCTCACGGCAATCTAACTACTAACCACTAACCATCTAACCACTTGATAATTTACATAAATCTAGTAGCCTCTACAAGGCCTTTCTCTTGCAAGAGCTATTGATGGCTCATGATGATGGATTCTAACATTCTAACATTTCTAACACCTAACCCACTAACTTGCTAATGCTAACTTTATTTCATACTCATCTCTAACCAGTTTTGATGATTTAATAGTAGCTTGCAACTTGTTATATAGTATGGATGTGTTGTTTGAATGTAGAAGAACAAAATTATTGGCCATGCTCTGTATCGTCTCTTGACGCCAAGGGTAGTGATGGCCAAGGATCTATGTGAGGCAACTATCACTAAGAGGTTAGCATGGTTAGTGGAGCAATTGGTAATTAGTAGCCATGAGTTTTATTTTACTTTGTTTTAAAAACCAATCCCAAAATCTTTTATATTTTTTCTATCGTTGTTTTTACCATCCTCTTTGTTCACCCTTGTTTTCATTTTCTTTACTACAAGCTTCTTCTTCTTTTCTATTTTATTTTCCAAATCACTTCTCCTTTATTTTCACATCGCCGCTTTCATCACATCTCCTTACCTATCACTTTAGGATTTCTTTTCATTTATTTTCTTTTCATCCTTTAACAAAGAAGAACTGTTAACATAACACGTGAATAAAAGACTATTAATGCTTCTATCGCCTTTCGTCCCTGTGGATTCGACCCGTTGAGCCAATGCTATAACGGAAGTATTGAGGGTACATTAGCACATACAAGCTTTTACATTGATTTTATAAAACATACATTTTCGAGTGCTCGTTCCTCCCGATCAAATTTTTGGCGCCGTTGCCGGGGACAGGAATGGTTTTGATATCACGTTTTTGTTAACATTTTCTTCTCTGTTTTAGTTTGCAGGTCAATCTTTGCAAAAACTTAGCATTGCAGAAGTATAATCTTGCTTGCATATTCCTGCTCTAGAAAGCATGGACCCTGCCTCCTAAATTGTGCCGCAGAAACCCAAGAAAACCCGCGCAAACGCTGCATTTTTTTGGCATTTGAATTTTATCTTTTGCAGGAAATTTGCAAGTCGCATATATTGTCGCATATATTGTGTGTATTCTTCTGCTAATTATCTGCTTTGATTGCCTAACACATTGCAATAAACTAAAGAACTAAAATACGGTATTTGAACGCTTTTAAAATGGTTTAGACATTTGAATTTAGGCACGTGTCAATTCAATTTAATATACTGTATTTTGTTCTGTTGTTGTGATCTGGACTGAGATGTACATATGGCATTGCATATAGCATAGGACAAACACATGGGTATTTACTCGCTTTTTGTTATATTCTTTGTCTATATTGCACACTTGCTCGAATTGGACTTAAGGACAAAACCCATACAAGATAAAGTGGGGATTTCATCACCCTTCCTTAGCCCAAAAACCACCTCCCCACTCACACAACCCAAGCCCTAATAAAAATTGATAGACGTTGCCCCTAGGAACATCTCGGACTCATTAAGAAATTGACCGAGGTGGAACTTGTTTTGAATCTTACTCTTGTGAAATCGGTGTCTAAGGTTGGGGATTAAGAGTTACGCCTCGAAGATACCGTGGTTTGGCGTAATTAAGACCTGTTGCTTACACACGGATACCTCCCACCGTATTTTGCCCCTACCTGGCCTATTAGCTTGTGCTCGGTTTGAAGCAACAACCTCCCCCGGGTAATCGATCAGTTAGGAGTCTTCTAGGTCTAGGTCAACCTTAGTATAGCCTTGGTTTTGATTTTTTTCTTTTTTGTTTTGTTGTTTGTTTTTTCTTTTTGTTTGTGATTGTTTGTGAAATGGAATTCAACAACAATAATTCTTTCAATCCTAATATGAATCCATATTTCACACCGACCCCATTTGATTCAGATAATTCCAACCTGACTTTTTACAATATGAACCAATCAAATACACCGGGTTGGCCTTATCCGAATCAATACAACCCATATCCCCAATCTTATGACTATAATTTCCAAAATAATTTTAACTCTTCACAGAGTCAATGGGGATTCATCTCCACTGAGTTAAATTTTCAACCTCCTTATCCACCTTATCCACAATTTACACAATATTCATTCCCCGGTCTCGCTTCCTATACTCCTTTTTAAGAACCACAAATTGAAGAAAAATTCGAGCTAGAAAAGAGTATAGAAGCCATGCAGGAGGCCGAACGAAAATTTTAGAAAATGTTAGCCTCCCCAAATTCACAGTATTTCCAAGATTCATACTCAGTCCCCCAGTTCTAAATAGAAAACCATCAATCTTGGAAATGAGTAAGCGTAAGTCTGAAAAACAATCAAATCTGATGGACTCACGATTTCACCATAATTTCGAAAATAAGTCTTCATCTTTTCAAGCCAATCACAACAAAACAATGAACCAATCGACTATGAAAAAATATCTTTAAATCATGACTCAAGCTCAAATTGCTCATAATCATGACATAGATATGATGGTCAAAACTCTCCATTCTCATCCTTTGACTACTCCTGATGTCACTAACCATTCTGTTAGAGCCAAAGAATCATGTTGTTTTGAAATCAAGATTCAATTTTAGTCCACCCATCTGAACTTGACCAACCTCAAATGTTGAAAATCCCATTGACATTTTGGCAAGTTATCCTTTTCCAGAAATTGAACTTGAGTATGAATATGATCCTGAATCTCAACTTGATAATTCAATTTCACTGCCTGATTCCATAATGACTGAGGTGTTTTTACCTGATTTCAGGTTTTTTTCCCGAGTCAACATTGGATCCTGTGCCAATTCATTGTGAAATTGAATCACCAATCTTTTATGATCAACAAATTGAACTTGACCAATTTCATACTTTTGAATGTCCCATTGAAATATTGGCAAGTTTTCATTTTTATGAAATTGAACTCAGGAAAAACTGTGACTTTGATCCTCAAATTTGTGATCCAGTTCAAATTCCTGAATCAATATTGACTCCTATTTCGCTACCCAATTTGAGTAACATTTTGGAGTCAGTTTTGTTCCCAAACCTGTCATTCTTGAACTTGAATCACTAATCTCAGAGAGTCACATTTTATTGTGGGAAAATAAATGTGGACTAGAATTTCAACTTCTTAATTTCGACCCGATTCCTGAACCAATTTTGATCCTAAACCTTTACTTGACTTAAGTCTTTTTCCTGAGTCGGTATTAGTTCCTGTACTTCCTGCATCCAAATCAATCATTCCATTCTGGGATAAGGTCTTGATAAATTTGACTCTGAAATTATTTTGAAAATTTAAAAATTAGATAGGGCAAAATTTTTAATAAAAACATTCATATCTACATCATTCTAGTGGGTTGTATTATAGAGGTCTCTGGTAGGTTCCTCCGGACTCCACGCAAATTGGATTGGGCCGCATTTCTTGGACCAATCAGACTACCACCGGAACCACTACCTAGAGGTAATTTTTTCCTTCCCTCTCTATTTGTTTCATGCATACATGTTGGCCCAGAGGCCTTCCACTCTAGTTTTGATGATGATTAACTCATGTAGTTATGTTTACTAACAATCTTGTGATTTTTAGTTTCAGATCATTAATCAAGATATTAGTTGGTGATTAGCTTCAACAAGGAGTTTCGAAGCTTTCACTTCGTGATTCCAGAGACCGAGCATCAAGATCATATATAGCACTCGTTGGAGTCTAGCTCGGTGGATCACGGAGTTTTAGATCGAGTCGGCTTGAAGACGGAGTTCCTCAAGAAGACTTAGGTATCCTAGTTTAGTTTGTGTTTTAGATCCATGTGTAAAGATTAGATAGTGTGATATGCTCAAGTTCACAATACACACACGTTTCATGTTTTGGATTCGGTTTTTCAGTTTTTGGTTTAACCGATATTTGTTTTCATGAATAGATAGTATCAATACAAGTTTACCTTGTTTAAGTGTATATTAGATATATTCTATATACATGTAAGCTTAATTTCCTAGATAAACTTATGTTGAGATGCCTATTCATGAGGTTTGGTGTTTTGTGTTTTTAACAAAACATATTTTTGGAATTAAAGACAAAAACAATGATATGTATATGTTTGATGTATATTGGACCTATGTCCATATGCAACATGTTTTAAAATGATTAAGTATCATGTTTTTTGTATTTGGATATGTTTTAGACAAAGTTTACTTGAAAAATCAAAGTTTGGAAAAATACAGCTTTTGGTTTTTGGTAATTTTTCCATAACACAAAAATGGTTCAAAATGTTTGATAATTGTGTTAAAACTTTTATCACATGTTTGTATAACATATATTATGTTAAAAACTATTTTTGTGGATTTTAGAAGTTTTATGGGATTTATTAGAATTATTTAAAACCCAGTTTTCTGACCTAGAACCCAGCCTGCCAGGCTCTGGCGGTCGACCGGGCCGGTCGACCGGATCCCAGAGTCGGTCGACCGGGACGGTCGACCGACGTGCACAGCCTTGTGCACGTTGGCCAGGTTAATGGCACGGTCGACCGGGTCGGTCGACCGGCCAGAGAGCTTTGCTATCTGGTTTTGGGCGGTCGACCGGGGCGGTCGACCGGTAGCTTCCAACGGTCAAAATATGACCGTTGGCGGTCAACCGGGCCGGTCGACCGCCAGCCGCCTAGGCTGAAAAGTCAGCCTAAAGGCTAGTTTTTTGTTGGAGGCTATTTAAGCCCCATTTCTTTGGGATTTTGGTAAGATTTTTCAGAGCAAAATTTTCCTTATTCTCTGGTTTTCAAAGAAAGTTTTCAAAAGTGTTTAAAGAGCAAAAAGATCCATCTTATTTGTTTTAAAGTGTTTTGTTTTATTTCAAAGAAAATAGGTTTTGGGAATTAGTTTCTTGATCTAAAAATCTATATCTATTTGGTATTTTCCCAAGAGATTTTCTTTGATCAAAACACTTGTTTTCCACTTGAGCTATATCTCCTATCCTATTCTATTAGGATCTTTATTTGTGGAAAAATTAAGTTTGTGGTCTTTTGTGATCACCTTGTTGTAAACCCTTATTTGTTGTATTCCCTCTTTGGTAGAGGTTGATTTGGGTTGTTGGTTGCTCCCTCTTTGGTAGAGGTTGAAGTTGTGGTTTACTCCCTCTTGGTGAGGTGGAGTTGGATTGGATTTGTATACCTCTTCGGTAGAGGTGGATTGGTATTAGCCTCGGTGGAGGTTGTATTGGTGGAGTTCGGTACTCCGGTCTTCGGTAGACCATTTGTATTGCCTCGGTGGAAGTTGTATTGGTTGAGAGAGGAGTTCGGTACTCCTAGTGGATTGGAAATCCTTCTCAGTGAAGGCGGGGATGTAGAGCTCGATGCTCGAACCTCGAAACACATCTTTTTGTTTGCGTTTGATCAATTGACTCTCAACTCTCTCTTTCTTTGCTTGTGCATTGCATTATTCATATTGTCATATCTTAAATGCTTGTGTTGTGCCTTGCATTGATTCATATTGCTTATACCTATATGCTTGGTTGTGTTTGCTTGTGTGCCTCACTTGTGCCTAACCGCGAGAGCTTCATATAGCGCCTCAACTCTTATTCAGTGGAATCAAGGGAGTTAGTCCAGAGCCCTTTACGGGAAATTCGGCTACAATCGTTGGTTGTATTAAGTGTAGTTGCAATTAGTTTTTAAATTTCGCATTTAGTTCATTAGATTAGCCTTATCACCTATTCACCCCTCCTCTAGGTGATTACAATTGGTATCAGAGCCTACGCTCCTGATATTTGGTTTAACCACCTAGGAGTCTGATCTTGGCTAGCTAATCTATCATTTGCATTTGCACATTATTTGTTTGCACTCATGGATTGCTTATCACCTCCCATGTTTGATGTTTCCAACATTGACACATGAAAATTTAGGATGTCTACGTATTTGAAAACCCTAGGCTTGCATGTTTTCCTTGCCGCTACCAAGAAATGCTATCTTGGTAACCGCAATCATATAGGGGCCAATACACTTGCTGTAATAGCCCCAGTTTCTAATCAACAAGATTAGGCCTACAACAACATTTATCTCCGTTAACCTTAAGTTGAGGAAAATTTGGCAGCATCATCCTTAATATTTCTGTATTTCTCACTTACAATAATCAAGATTTCGGCTCGAAGGCCTACTTATATCTCCAAATAATTTCGGCACACCCGGCCTACTTATCAATCATATAAACAATCCTTAACTACAACATATATCATGACTTGGTTCTTTCCATTGTAAACATAGCCTTTACATCACATTTCAAGAGTTCCAACCCAACAGTTTGCATTTCCATATTTTGCCATCGATCCAAATTTCAAGGCATACATACCTAAGGGATACACAACCCAGAACATAGTATCACATACAAGACAAAGGTCTCAACTGCTACAAGGATAAAATATACATCAAGTACCACTTAACATATTCTTCAATAAAGGCTCCCATAGGGTCTATCCTACACATATAAGATCATATAGCAAAACCAAAATGATACAACAATACATCCTGCCATCCATAACTTAGCCTTTCCATTAGAGGGGTCCCTTACCTTTATCCAAACCTGAAAAGATGTAACGAAATTCCAATGAGCTCGACAGCTCAATGAGTAAACCATATCATAGGGAATTAGTACAATGAATTCATAAGATAATCAATTAAGAAGAAGTAATATAGGGTGGGTCTTATAAACGACAGTTTGTTCAAGTTGCATTACTTATTCCAAGCTCCATACAAATATGGTCTACATGCCTACATTACCAAAGGTTGCATCTAACCATATCAAGATACAGAGATATAATGTATGCGCATGTGTAATGTTATCATGGGTGAGTCCACTCACCTCAACTAGGTTCGTTGTATACATAAAGTGATAACTTAATTTAACATAAGCATTAACAAACATAAATGCAACTTAACAGTCAAATATGAATATCATTCAATCTGAAATGATTTCCCCGTCTTCCACCTCCTACCGGCTCCCGCACGGCCCCTTCCTCTTTATATATATAATATATGTATATGCGTATAAGTTTCCCCGTCTTCCCCCCTCCTACCGCTCCCGCACGGCCCCTTCCTCCTTATGTATATATATATAGATATCAATTCCCCGTCTCCCCCCTCCTACCGGCTCCCGCACGGCCCCTTCCTCCTTAACACAAAATACATCATGCAGTGGTAATATACAATATGCACACAAGCAATTGAAACCAATTTACGTGTCATGTCCGAAATAGTGTGCAACAATGAAAGAAAGAATACATGTATCTGGGATTCACCCCACATCATAAGAACATCATAATCACGTCACATTCATTCCATATGAACATATGCATTATTCCATAATTTACCAATACTTAACACAATATTGCATTGTAGAGAGGGGTATTTTCCCGAGCACTTTAGTGAACAAGGAACATATGAATCAAGTCAATTGGTCGACTATTGTGGAGTGCTACTCGTGCAAGTCCTCGACCTTACATAATGCACCATCCTATATTCTATTATAAAGGACCAAGATTAGGCTATATCCATAATAATTTGACCATCATAATATTGAATAGGAAAAACAGCGAATTAAAGTATCAAATTGGTTCACTTAGGCTTACTATTACTTTAGAACATATCTCTTTACACATGTATTTCACA